>CM045905.1:13793884-14021309 GCA_025169955.1 Salix arbutifolia | reverse complement strand
GGTTTCAACAACCAATGACTTGTAAGTTAAAAAAAACATGATAGATGATTTTCAATCATTAAAAGAATATTTTGGAAAATTATAAAGAAAGGTCTTAAAAGAAGATATTATAATGCTACTGATGAGGAATAAAATGAGGAAATGATAGAGATTTATTTAAGGAGATAGGTTAGAGAAAGTTTTTGAAGGGAAAACAAAATTGGTGATAGATGATCAAGAGAGGCATGAGACCTTGAAAGAGATACAAAGGAGCTTGACTAAGTTGCATCAAGTGTTTCTTAATATTGTTATTTTGGTAGGTTCAAGGTGTTATTATATATTCCCTATAACTAATCAATTGGTTACATGCAGGATTAACTTTTCTCATGTAAATTTTATGTCATTTATTAATAATAACCTAATTATCTTTAATGTTCATCAAATAGTTTATTAATGAATATAGTATTTGTTTAAAAACTCTAAAGCAAAGATGAAGTCTTCAAGACAAAAATGATTTGCAAAAGAAATTATAAAGTTTTTATAATTATGGTATTCCTATTGCATTAAAATATTGTTTTCTAAACATCAATTAAAGTTATTGTGACCAATTATTATTTTGTTTTATGAAAGGGAGTAAATGTTATTAGTTAAAACTAACATGTAAGTTTGTTAGATGACTTGTACACTAAACTAACCTGCATGAGAATTCTATATGGATAGATCTCCTATATATATGAAAAAACTCATGTAATGATTGTATAAGTAATCTTTAAATTTGAGATTACTAACTTATCTTATATAGAGAGTGTTTGTATTTCAATCTTGTTACACGTTGTCCTAATCAAGGGTAACAAATGAGCAAATATTAGGTATAACATATAAATTATATAACGGTATATAGTAATCGAGAGATTATTTATCACCCTAAGTGAATTAAAAAAAATATTTCATGTGTTCTCAAATAGTATTGATTGTAAATTCTTACTCAAAATAGAATGAGATTTGAAAAGAGTTTCAAATCTTATCAAATAATCAATGGTTATGGTGTTGATAAAAAATATGATTTGATAGAGTAGACACACTACATGTTATAATATTTAAATTAGAACATTATTAATAGAGGGATAATAATTACACTACAAAGCTAGTCATTGAAAGGTTATATCAAATTCCTTAAGACTTTTCTAATATTTGAGAGATTATGACATATTGCTTGACATTGTACTTGATCTTCAAATATAAA
Organism: Salix arbutifolia; assembly: GCA_025169955.1. NCBI lineage: Eukaryota > Viridiplantae > Streptophyta > Magnoliopsida > Malpighiales > Salicaceae > Salix > Salix arbutifolia. Next base: position 14,020,087 of record CM045905.1, on the reverse strand, counting down.
TCAATTTAATTGATAATAAATTAATATTTTTAGTATAACTTGATATTTCTTCACCCATGCTCTTTTATCCAAGCCACTTTAATATCCATTTAAAACAAGCTTTAAAGACCTTACGTTGAACCACCAGAAATTATTGAAAATCTCTCTAAAAAATTCTAAATGGCTTACCACCCATATAAACAACAAAGGAAAATAGGTTCACATCGCACCCTTTTCATGTAACCTATAATGGTTTAGTGATAAGAAAGTCTTAGTTAAGATAGTTGTAGTAAGTTGATCTTTCTTTCCTTTTATTCAATAAAAGCATTAATAACTTTTAACACTAATAATTCCAACAAATTTTGATGGAAACAACACTAACCCAAAAATGGCAAAGGCAACTTCTTGATATCTTTCATCTCTTAACTTCCTCTCATCCTTGTTTTTCTTTATCTGAGGTTCAATAAGCTTCCATTTAAAACTTTCATTAGTTGCTCTATATTGTCCAATTTTGTCTAAGCATAACAATTTAGTGACTTCAACATTTATGTCCATAATTCTTTATCTGAAATAAACCTCGTGATGCTTTTCAAGAAATTCATAATGTGAGCATACTCCTCAATAATAGAGGTTATACCAATGTTTTTAAAGGTGAAACATCTATAATATGGGTCATAGAAATGCAATAAGGCTTTAACTACTAAAATTTATACAAGAATCTTCATTAGATGAGTGATGCTTCCATACATCTTCTAAAAGAGACTTGTCCATAAAACCCATGATTGGCACAAGTTTCTCTATTTTATTTTTAGAACAATGTACTTTAGTTATATATGGTAATTCAACTAGTTGCATCATTTCAAGTTTTTGCTCGTATTCAGAAAAAGTTATAAAGTTATGGTCTCAACTCTGAAAAATCTTGTAGAGTTCAAGACTTTTTATCAGGTATGTCTTAAATAAAAATGAATTATTAGAGAGTCAAACATCCTTAAGACAGGTTCTAATCACTATATAAGGGGTAGACTCACTATTTGCCCTAAAAAAATTGTCCATGATCTACAATTTAGGTCCTTTTAATTATCTAAAATTCATTTTTGGTATAATAATTTAATTGTATTATATTTTAGGTCGTAGTTAGAGAGATAAGTAGTTGAATTCCATGATGAGAGAGAAAATCATTGTTCATATCATTTTTAATAATTAAAATGGCCTTTCTTGGTATCCATAAGTTTCACGCAATGATAGGGTTTGATAACGGTTTCTTATAACCTTGATATTACTTGAAAATAAATCTAAGTCATTGAAGCTAAAACTAATCTTGCTTGATTTCGGTTTTTTAGACCTTTTTAGGTATGTTGGGTAAAAGGGTTGGTTTGCAGGTGTTTTAAGTGGGTGTTTGGCATCGCGGTTCAACCTGCGTTTGCGTTGAACCGTGGCTCCAACCACACTTGTAACCAAACAGGACCCTAACTTTTGACTATGGGTCCCACTAAAAAACAGCAAAGAGCTGCTTTTACAGTTGTGACGTTAACGTGACAATACACTGCGATGCCACGTGACTTCCACAAAAAATTCAACAGTTGTGCCAAATAGTCGAGTCCTCTAGTCTGCATCTCCTCCCTCATCCTTATCTTTATTCAACGCCTCTCTTTGCAACGCCTCCCTCCTCTTTCTGCAACTCCAACTCCTCTCTCTGCAACTCCTCTCTCCTCTCTCTGTAACTCCCACCGCCATCCACAGTCCCTTCTCCCTTAGCCCAAATCCCACCATCCCTTCTCCCTCAACCCAAATCCCAGTGAAGTCAGTCCCAACCTTTAACCTTTTCCCTCTCTCCCTCAAAGATCTCTCCCTCAGCCTACAAACCACCCCACATCCACCGTCCCTTCCCCCTCACCCTCACCCACACCAACCTGCAACATGCCCTTAGCCATGCCTGCACAGAGTCCAACCTTCTCCCTCATATCAACGTTGATGACGATAGGGAGGCACCAATTACTGCACATCGAAGGTATGTTTATTTTTGTTTTGAGATTATGATTATGAAGTGTGTATGCATAACTTCCTGGAAAATAGCAAGAAACCAGAACCCATTGGAAATTATGTCTTGAGATTATGTTGTGCAGACGTGACTAGGAAATCTTAGAGCCTGGTTGGCTGAATTTGGTAGTTTTTTCATTAATTTTGTGTTGAGAAGAAGACATGATTAGTATGATAGAAAATTAACAGTAGAATTTCATATTCCCCTACTAATGAAGAGAGATCGGGATGGGAGAAATGGTTGTGTTGGGGAGAAATAGTTGTGATAGAAAATTAACAGTAGAATTTCATATTCCCCTACTGATGAAGAGAGATCGGGATGGGAGAAATCGTTGTGTTGGGGAGACAATGAAATGTTAGCCTTTGCTGGTGACTAGCAAAAAACTTGTTAACATTCCTAACTATTAAAAGAATTCTTTTTTCTTTGAAAATGATCTTAAGATTTGGAGAATTTTGCACAAGCAAACATGCCCTTGGTGTTTTGGTTCTTGTCCATTTCCAAAGTGGCACAACATTGGAAGCCGATGACATGCTGTTTTATTATTTCTTTCTTGATGTCTATGCCATTGTGCTTGCACATAGCTTAAGGTCTTTGCAGTTTTATGACAAGTTTGCCTATGCTTCATTCACTGCATCATTGTTATGTGAAATTATTGTTCATTTACTATTTTTGTTAAATTTCTGAGATAAATGTCAAAAAATTGATGCGAACACATTTTTGATGAATAAATTTGTGTTGAAGTTTTGTAATGTTGTTAATTAATTTCTATTGTGAAATTTTGTTAATTAACCTTTTTTTAGGTTAGTTTGTTTAATTAGCAAGTATAATTCCTGTATTTTTTGTTGTTATACAAATTGTTAATTGTTGCGAAATAATTTAAATTATAGAATGGAAAGTAGTGACAATATGGATAAGGTTGCCTGGACAACAGAAATGTTGCATGTTTTTTGTGACATATGTATTACGACAATTGAGTTGGGAATGCGACCTACAATGCATTTTGATAAGACGGGATGAAAATTTTTGATCATGTTATTTAAGGAATGAACTGGTCAATCATTGACCAAAGCACAATTAGATGACTGCAAAAAAGATTGGAAAATATGGGCAAAGCTTATTTATGAAATTGGGGTGGATTGGAGTAGTGAATTGGGGACAATCTTAGCAACGAATGAGTGGTGGAAAGCAAAAATTCAAGTTAGGTTTCATTATGTAATATATTTCAATTTATTTTCCATGTTTCTGAATATCTTATAACAGAATATTTGTATGAATTTAGTATTTATATAGGAAGTTAAAAGAGCCAAAAAATTTAGGCATGCTTGAATTGAGCCTGCATTGAAGTTCAAATATGACAAAATGTATTCCAACATTGTGGCTCCTAGAGAGTATGCGTGGGCACCATCATCGGGAGTGCAAGGTGGTGGTAATTGTTCTCAGCCTGACACAAATGACTTAGTTGACTTGGAGGAAGGAAGTGGTGATTAGGAAGAGGATAGAAATCCTGCGTTTGACTCAGATATTGCTAGGTTAGTTGGAGGGGTGAACATCTCAAGTAGCAGCAACACACAGACGAGTGGAAAAAGAAAAGAGGTGGAAGCTAATGAGGGTAGCGCAAAGAAGAAGAAGATGACTAGCATTGGCGTTCAGCTATTGTCAAAGTGGGACCACCTAGTTGATAGTATATCAACGAGAAGTGATTCGACTTCTTTGCATATAGATAAACAAGGGTGTAGCATTCATGAGGTGATGGCTAAGATCCATTCTATTTCTGGAATCCGCGCTGACCATGATCTCCATGACTTCACAACAAAAATTATGCTCCAACGTAGGAGGAGAGAAATGTGGGCTACTATGGGAAGTCTTGAAGAAAAATATGATTGGGTGAAGAGGATGCATGTACGTACTAAATAAAATTAACTGAAGGATTTTTATTTGAATTGTTATCAAAGTTTGTATTTGAATTTGAATTGAATTGTTATCAAAGTTTAAATTTTAATTCCTTCGTTAGTGTTTCAGGATACATAAAATGATTGTATTGTTGTATTGATGCATGAGTGAGATTATTTTTTTATCGATAATTTTTTTCTAATCTTGTTAATAATTTTTATCTAATTTTAGAAAAATATGTCTAATTTACTTGAATTATTTAAAATATTTTGTTATTATAATTATTAATAAATCCACGAAATTATTCCAACAAAATATTTGTATATATATACGTATGTATATGTGTATTTTAAAGTAATTTCATAAGTTGACAGTAATATGAAAAACATGGTAATCAAACACATAAAAATATTTTTCATTAAACTCAACCACAATTTTAACCAAACACTTAAATTTCAGTTACGAACCGCAGCTAAAAGCACTTTTCATAAAACTGTTTTTTTTTCAATCTCAACCACAACAACAACAGTTGTGTCAAACAGGCTCTAAGGGTGATGAAGAGTTTTTTTGGTTGAAATTGCTTAAAAAATAGGTTTTTTAGGGGGAAAATGATGACCTGATTCTTTAGCCACCACTATAGTGATTTGAATATAGGCTTCCAAGTGACATATGGTCTGCTTGGTAAATGATATTTTGCCTTTTATTTTTTTAAATGAATGACATGTTGTCTATCTTTTAGTTAAAAAAAAAAACAAGCTCAAGAATGCAGGCCAGGCTTGAATGCTCACCTATACGTTTGGGCTCTTAATTACAATGGCTTAGACGTGTTGGGTCATAGGTTCTCAAGCCTCTCTTTTTTTCTATATTTTAAATGTAAATTTAAGACAAAAAACTATTTAACTCAGTGGAATCTATAACTTGTATCACAGATTTGACGAGTTATACAACAACACTTAAGTTATTATAATTTTTTATAATATTGCTTTTTTTAAAATAATATATATTTTTTAAATAATTTTTAAGTTTGTATTTCAATAAATATCCCTCTATTATTATTTTTTCTTTCTAATTTAACCTTTTTTAAATAAAGTTTTCTTTTAATGGTGTTGTGTGCATTTAATTTTTGAAAAGGTTATTCTAATTCACCTATACATATTGTATAGGTGAACTTTATTTTAAAAATAAAAATACTGATTTTCTAATAATATTTCTAATATGTGTAGTCTTTCATTATATTTTTTTTATTCAACCAATATAATATGTGTGTCTAATTATATTATTTTTTATGAAGAAATTAATTTTAATGAAGAAACTCAGCAAACACAAATGAGTAAAAATCATGTTTTGCAAAAATAAATTTCTTGATCTATATATCTCTTGATTTTTCCTTATTTATTTTTAGTTATCGATAACATTAAAGCATGTGGTCTTTTTATTGTAGACAAAACACCATGTTACATTATTCATATCCTCGTAGATTATTGTTCACATATTGTATTTTTTGATTTTTCTCATCCAGTTCCTCAAACTTTTATTTTTGATAATTTGACCCTTAACTGAATGTTAATAGCTTATGATTTCTTAGGAGAACAAAACATAGAAAGAAGGAGGACTTAAATGAAAAAAAGAAAACAAAAAATGGTGATGTGTCCAAATTTTTTTATAAAAAAAATTGGTTCTTAATATTTACAAATAATATAATTTATTTCCCTTAAAATGTCTAATAATCATTTTTGGTGCATAACTTGATTTCTCTTATATTTTAACCTTTGCTTAGAGAGAGAAAAGCGAGATAATTGTTGGATTCAGATATTAAAGTGAGAAAGTCTATGTTTACAATGATTTCAACTACCAAAATTGTTAATCGTGGTAGTAAGGGGTTGCATTTCATGAAAGGGGTTTTACTTAGGTATTTCTAAATCTTGGAATTCCCTAAAAGCCCATATTGTGATATGAAAAGAAACTCATTCTAAAAACTTTTCTATGTTTGGTCAACATTGTCTTGTTCATATATATTCTACCATTTTGTAGAGAAATATTGTTTTGATGTCATAGTACTATTTTACATCTTCAAAGTGGATGCATGACTTGGATTCAAGTTGAAGGTAATGTATTTTAGCCAAATAATAGAGATATTATCTTAAGATAAATGTGAATAAAAACAGTCATCTACGACATGTATATTAAACAGGATTAACCTTGCTTTTATGTTTTTTTACAGCAATATGCACTCTTCAATAATTCCTAACAAATTTATTGCTTAAATAACCTTTTTTTATTAATTAAAAAAATCTAACTCTTGTTTGCAAAACATAATTCACATGGAATGAAAATATTGTTCACTAGACTATATAATGGCGTTTTTTCCCTTTCACAGTTTCAATTACTTGATAATATATATATATATATATATATATATATATATATAAATGATAAACATAGAATACAAAAAATATATTTTATTTGCATACGAAGCCTCCTAAAATACAAAAAGAAACATATTGTTTAATATTTTTCATACAAAAATAAAACAATATGTGCTTGCATGTATTTTAGAATTTAATAACTAGTTTATTAAATTCTTGAGAATTCGACCAATATTTAAATAATTCACAATTTTTAATTCATGAGAAGTAATGATATAAAATCTTAATATAAATATTGGACCTACAAATAGGTTAATGTCTAAATATCTAGAAATAACCAAAACATTCCCAGTATTATTTTGAGTTTTAACCAATTTTCAATTGAAATATTTATTTTTATGATGGATGAATCATATAAACTTATCCACCATCCACACGATAGGTGAACCTTTTAGAGCATTGACATGGGATTTTACCTTAAATTTTATTTTGGGCACACGACCCAATAATAAAATTGAAAAAACTATATTTATTCACATGAATAAGTTTCACTCATCTAAACCTTTAAATCATATCAAATTGCACAATGCAACTTACCCCAGGTAGGGTGCACTAAGTATACTAATACCTTTACTAACTACAACCAGTCTTTTACCCTTGAATCTCTAACAAGACCTGTAAACTTGGATTTTTTCAAAGGCCCTAAACCAAACAATTAAGTGGCAACTCTAACGACCCCTTTAACATTGTAAGGAGACGTGCAACAATATGACGAATCCACTAGGAACAATGTTTTTTTCTTCTAAAAACTAAGATTTGTGTATTTTTTATGTGATTTATCTGTTTCAATGTGTTTAGATTTTTAGATGTGTTTTAAGTTTAGTTAGGTTTTAACATGGTTTTTTTTATCTAGTTCATATGTATATATTTCATTCATTTTTTTTATCAATTTAGGATACATCACTTTGGGTTACACATAGAAACTTCACATTAAATAGGGGACTAACAACTTATCTTATGATTTTAAGTCAGGTTTTAAGTTTGTGTAAACCCTGACTTTTAAATGCTTAGATTGGTAATGATTGGTATAATGTTGAGACTTTATATTTTTTTTCATGAGGGTGATCACTAGAAACAACGAAATACCCATTTTTAGATACCAAATAGTTAACCTACCTTCCATCTCATGTAAAGATGTTTCAACTAACATTTAAGGTGTATGGTCCCTACATATTGTTTTGAATCAAGGCAAATCCTTCTTGAAGCATCATAAATTCTGGACTTACAGGGGATATAATGGTCACCACTTAAGAAATTTATGTTGTAGAGTTTGAGTAACAATCAAGAATTTTGTTCATCATGCAAGAGTTACAACCACATGTTATCCATTGAAAGGCAAATTCATTTAAAAATACATGCACATATATTTAAACATGTATTCCTATAGTTTTAAATAAAGGTCCTTCAGATGTTTCTTCCTTTAAAGAGTCAAGAGTGGTCAACATCTATTAATACCAAAAATGATTTGCTTCAATTAAAATAAAAATGCTCATTACTTTTTATGAGTTGGTAACAAGAGCCTCTAAATCAACTTGTGAACCATGCTCAGATGTCATCTAAGAAGTTCAAACACATTCATCAACGGAGACTACATGAAAATTCAAGTTTCTTTCCAATAAATATAGCAAGTTCATGTGTGAACTTAACTTCATGAAACATCAAATAAAGAACCAATATTTTCTTTGAGTTTTTTTTTATACGAAGCATGATTAGAAATGAATATCAAGTGTCATTTGTTTTGACTGACACTTAAAAAACCCATCCAAAAATATCACTTGATTCCCCTCTTAATCATGTGAAGTTTTTAACACATTAATAAATGAAGGAGTTTTATGCCATGACACACAATAAACAATGTTATTTTATGCATAATATTGTTATCAAATAAGAAAACATCCCTGGTTTAAAGACATGACATATCATTACGGAATTTAGCCTAATGGTTAAAAGCTCAAAGCATTTTGCACTACAAGATCATGAGACTCTTAAAGCTTAAGTTTTGATCGCCTAGCCACAAAAGAAGTTTGACTATATCATTGCATTATAACTGAGTTATTTGAATCAATAACTTGGAGAATGAAGTTGTTTTATGAAGTGAAGATTGCCTCAAGAAGAGTACCTTCATCGTAATAAAAAGCAAACTATATTTTATTTGCATATCAAGAAGAGGCAGATCAAGTTGTTGAAGGATAATGTCATCACTGGTATCGATAATAAATAATTATGAACATAACAAAGATCAATAATTATTGACAAAACATAAATGATTTTTGGAGAACATGATTAGAGTGTCGCATTGTCAACAACATTGTTATGGAATCTCGTTGGCCATCGCTTTGTTTTAAGGTTTAAATCATTGTTTCAATGAAACATGTCTTTTCATTATCTTTTTTTTTTTGTTTTAAAGTCAAGAGATGTTTAACATTTTTTTTTGACATTTTTTTTTATCAAACTCCAATATATAAATTATGGTTTGTCATTCTTGAAAACTAAAAGGTTGCTCTTTGATCGTAGAAATGACTCAATGTTTGTTAAAAATTATATCATAAACAATATAGGGTGACCAATCAATTTCTGAGCTTATTTACAAAATTTGAACCACACATCATAGAGCTAAGCTTTACATGTATGTATATTGAAATGTAATAGAATCGATAGTTATGGACCTATGTATCATGACTCTTATAAGTCCAAATCATTACGTTGGACAAGGTTAAGATTTATAAGTTCTAGCCGACCATGCTTGAAATGACAAAAGACCATATTTGTTTATCCCCTTCACTATTCTTGAAATATGTATCCATTTTTAATCCTAATTTAAGTCTAATAAGATATTTCTTTGAAAAAACTAGATATGGATCACACCCTCACACTGGGACAAATGAGAGATTTTTAGTTGAGAAGATGAAGATAACCTAGAATCATTACAAAAGGGAATACTAAGAATGAAAGCCTAACATCGAAGAACATGTTAAATTGAGGGAGGACGTAGCAAAATCCAAAAGTCAATGTCAAGGAAAAGGAAAAAAAACAAGGAAAAAAAGAATATTGAACTACACCATATTTTTTGGTATCTATGATAAAACCTCATGTTGAGGAAAATCTTACTTAGATTATTGTGATTCCAAAATAAGTCAGATGAAGATTTTGAGTTGCTTTATTAGTCTCTGTTAAAGACAAAAAAAATTGAGAAAGTAAGATGAGAAATGATGGACAATGAGTTTTAGTATTTCCTTTTAAGTATGAAATTATCAATGAAAGGAATGACATAGTTATGGAACTGTCTAAAACATTGATTGATTGATTGATTGATTGATAAAAAAAATCTCGTTAAGTTGATGAATAGTTGATGGTGATCCTAGAGTGTTGAAACCCGTAAATACCTTTTGAGCATATGAATTTCCTTTTCTTTCAAAGTCATGAGCCCTAGCCTCATTACATGCTTTTAAAAGTTTTTTTTTATCAAATAAGTGATTTAAATTGATAAATGGCTTTCTCGGGATTAGTAGAGCCTTTTCATAAAGGTCACGACTTCATGAACAGTTACAGGTTAATATACATGCTGATAAAGTAAATGATAAAAATGAGACAAATCTTCAACTGAACCTTGAGTTTTTACGTGAACCTCTTGTTGTTTGAAAATAAAAAAAGGAGGTCACCTCGTCACATACCATCAATTGAAATATCCAAAATCAAATATTAAAATTAACCCAAAAAAACCTTTAGAAAAACTATTTTGATCTCACAACGGGTTAATTTGTTTTTCAAAATACAAGACAATTAAAGGACTACACACATTTAATATCCTATGTTGGGTTTTTGACCAAAGAAACTTGATTCTTAAAACACTTTTAAAAATTACCATCTCTTTAATTTCATTTCAATAATTAGACTTGCATAAACATGATCTTTGAAATTTATGTTGATTCCAGAACAAAAAGAGTTTTGCAAATAAGGAAAACATTGATTGAGTTTGCAAAACTCTTGATAAAATGATTATGATAGTTTCTGATCATCGTTGAAAAATTTAGCAATTGAGGATAGAACAGTGAAACCTATAAGAGGATACAAACAATATTCAAATCAATCGGGGGGCAAAAAAACAAGAAAATGATGATTTGTGAAATTCATCAAATCTATGATAATAAAAAATGTATCTTGATGAAAAATAGAAGAACAAACACATTCAAATCAACTAAGAGTAATGTTGTTCAATACGAAACTCATGATTTAACAAACTTCTACAACAGTTTAGAGTAACTTTGGACTTTAAAAATATTTTCATATTGCTTGACTATCTGCAATATTGTTATTATTTCTAAAAGATGTTATCACATGGTCCATATTGATAAATATTAGAAAGAATACGCACCACTAAGGCTTAGTGTGGAGCAATCTATTTTGAAACTAATCAATTCAATGTGCATTTAATTGCATTAGTGTGGAGTGTGGACCGAAATTAAAGAGGGGCAAGATACCAAAAATATATTATTTTTGCCTATATAAACACACATGTTCACACAAAGCAATGAAATGGAAGAAGAAATAAACAGAAGAAAATCTTGGGAACCATCAGTGTTTTTGTATTGTTCCTGAGTTCATTTTATAATTTTATATGATTCTTGACATTCTTGAGGTACCCTTTTGTAATCTTGTTTATTTAAATTTGATTAAAAACTTGTAATTTGTAGATGTGGAGTGATAAATATAATTAAAAAAATGTGTGTGTGCTGTTTTTTTTTTTGTTTCAAATACTTGATACATACATACATACATACATACATACATACATACATACATATGTATGTATAAGATAAAATTTTAATAAAAAAACTATATTTTATTTGCATATAGCTAAGCCTCTAAAAAATACAAAAAGAAACATATCGTTTAATATTTTTATACAAAAACCAAAAAATACGTGCTTGCATAATAATCAGTTTAGTAAATCCTTGAGAATTTGACCAACATTTAATTATTTTGTAAACTTAATTAATGGGAAATAATTAAATAAAATTCTGATATAAATATTGAACCTATAAGTAGATTGACATTTAAATATCTAGAAATAAAAAAATCCTAGAATTATTCCGAGTTTTAACCAATTATTAATTGGAACATTTATTTTCACAACGCATGAATTGCAAAAAAATTATCCACTTTCGAGGATAGGTAAACCCTATTAAGGAATCTACATGGAATTTTCTCTTAAAATTTACTTTGAGCTCATGCTTCCATAAAAAAATTCAAAGAAACTAGATTGATTCACATGGATATATTTTATACATCCAAACCTTTGAATCATATTAAATTGCACAATACAACGTATCTCTAGTAGGGTGCGCTAAAGGTGATAATACCTTCGCTACCCATAACTATTCCTTTACTATTGAATCTCTGACAAGATTAGTACACCTCGATTTTTCTAATGACCATGAATCAAACAACTAGGTTGCGACTCTAATGACATCCCCCAACACTCCACAAAGACATGTAACAACTTAATTAAAATATATTTTAGAAATTAAAAACTTGAATATAATTAATAGAAAGATTATATTTATAGACGTAGAGAACTAAGTACGGAATTTATCTTAATTGTAAAGTATAACCCTCTTGAAATATTTGAAATATATACAAACCACACCCCGTTAAAATAAAATAAAAAAACACGTGCTTTATATAATTCTTTTGTAAAAAGCACATGCTGCCACAGAAAGCTGTCACGTTATTGCATGTGGAGGAAAGAAGCTCTACGTGGACACCATAAACGCGCACATGCACACGCGGGTCATTAGAATTTATAATGAGTGCTAAATCGGATGCATGCAAGCCGTATATAAATTAAGGTGCCCCTTTGAACTGCTAAACCTCGTTGTTCTTTAATTTCTTCTTGAGTTTATATAGTATCTGACCTATTTACTTCTATTTCAGTCGAGGCAGGATTGCATATGCATAGCATTACAGAGCCTCTTGGTCTGGGTAAAGTTAATATCCCCTAATTGTCATTTCATTTTGAGAGGCTAGAGCTTAATTACTTGTAGAAGTGTTGGATTTTCCGAGAATGGAAGCAAAGAAATTGGGCCTGGTCCTCGGCATAAGCACTATTGTGGCAGTTTTTACTATGATTCTTCACCTCCTTGAAGCACCACAAGTCCAGCATGCGCTTCTGGGGTAGGGTTTTTTTCTAATGGTCCTTGTCACCTCAAGCCACTTTCTCTCAATTGGCTGGTTCTACTACATATTCAAAATCTCTAATAATTAAGTTGCTAATACTTCCAGGGAATTCAATTTCATAATACCAGCCATGCTAAAAGGAGCCTCGTCTTCAGGGAAGTATCAACAGGGAAAAGCTGGAGTTCTTTTGCCAAATCTAACATCGTGCCATGAATCTATGGGTCGCTCTGATCTTCCTGTTTATTGCTGCCCACCAATGAATCAATCAGATGTTGCTTTTATTGATTTCCAGCTTCCTGATCCCTCATTCCCTTTGCGAGTACGACGGCCAACCCATCTTCTCGACGAAAACTATATTGCCAAGTACAAGAAGGCTATAACCATAATGAAGTCTCTTCCAGACAGTGATCCTCGGAGTTATACTCGTCAAGCCAATTTGCACTGTCTGTTCTGCACAGGAGCATATAACCAGCAGGACTCCAATTCTCCACTTAACATCCACAGATCATGGCTGTTCTTTCCCTGGCACCGTATGTTGATCTATTTCCACGAACGTATCCTTGGAGGTCTCATAGGAGATGACACATTTGCTTTGCCATTCTGGCCGTGGGACATTCCTGAAGGAATGGTGATTCCTGAAATGTACATGAAGGCTCCATTTTTCCATGAAGCACGTGACATTTCTCACTTTCCACCAAGTGTGGTTGATTTAGACTACAGTTGTACTGCGCCTAGCAGTGACGACTGCGGTTGCTTCGAGAGTGGTTAGGGCCCGAAGACCAAGTTTACACCAACTTGGTGATGATGTACAACCAAATGGTAGCAGGTGCAAAGAAGATGGAACTCTTCATGGGCTGCCCTTATAAGGCAGGGGAGGGAGGGTCTTGCAGTGGCCCTGGCACCTTAGAGCTGGCCCCTCACAACACTGTGCACAAGTGGGTAGGGAGCAATTTGAATCCGGGAAGTAGGGAGGATATGGGCGTCTTTTACTGTTGACAAATCTTTTTTGATTGCAGAAAATTGAATATTGAATTGAAATGCAACCTTACAATTTATAGACTAGAAAATTAAACATGACAGCCATGATATGGACTCCATGATCATGTAACATGCTGCCACTTAAGACACGAACAAAGAGAACAAGGCCACGAAGTGAGCTGCGTAAGCTGCACTACCAGCACACGTAATTAACTGATTCCTTAAGACTAGGACATACACTTGACTGACCTTAATTGAATCAAAGACAGTTACAATGACTAAAAAACATAATTGATGAAACATTGCAGGACTAAAATAAATAACCAACATGTACAACCAAATGGTAGCAGGTGCAAAGAAGATGGAACTCTTCATGGGCTGCCCTTATAAGGCAGGGGAGGGAGGGTCTTGCAGTGGCCCTGGCACCTTAGAGCTGGCCCCTCACAACACTGTGCACAAGTGGGTAGGGAGCAATTTGAATCCGGGAAGCAGGGAGGATATGGGCGTCTTTTACTCTGCTGCTAGAGACCCTATTTTCTATCCGCACCATGCCAATATCGACCGTCTCTGGGAAGTCTGGACGAAGCTCCATGGGAACAAGGTTATCACTGATCCTGATTGGCTAGACTCCTCCTTTTTCTTTTATGACGAGAAACTGCAGCTCAATAAAATCAAAATTGGCGATGTGCTGAGTATCACAAGGCTGAGATATGCGTATGAGAAGGTCGATTTCCCATGGCTTAATAACCGTCCTAGGCCTTCTGTTCCATTAGAAGTCGCCCGTAACGTGCTAAAGACGAGGCAAAATGCGAAGCTGCAAAGGAACGGCATTCTATCCTCTAACTTCAGTCCCCATGGCCGATTTCTAGACTCTACCTTAAAAACAAGGGTCAATAGGCCAAAAGTCCGAAGAACCAAAAAAGAGAAGGACGAAGAGGAAGAGATCCTGGTTGTGTATGGGATTGATGTCCCGGAGGAAGGATACGTTAAATTTGATGTTTATGTAAATGTAGTTAATGAGACGATTATGAATCCGAGGTTCAGGGAATTTGCAGGAACCTTTGTTCACATTGATCCAGGCGTGTTCAGGGTAGCAAGGGAGGGCAATCTTGAAACTCTCAGAAAGAAGACTGATCTTAAGTTGGGGATCTCGGAACTGTTAGAAGATTTGGAGGCAGATGGAGATGATAGCATATGGGTGACATTAGTGCCGAGGAGTAAAGGCTGCATCAACGCGACAGTTGATGGGTTAAGGATTGAGTATATCAGATAAATAAAGCTTCCTTTCTTTTCTTCCTTGTTTTTTATGCTATTAATGTAATGTGGTTTTAATGATAGATATGAGATTGTCTTTGTTGTGTCGAGGGGGAGGATCTCGATCTGCCTGCGTTTGTTGTTTGTTTTGCTATCGTCTGTGATAAATTATGTTACCGATGTGTTTGCGTAAATTTTCATATGTAAAAATATTCGATATAATCATATGTTTTATTTTGAGTAATTTTTTTGAAAATAGTAAAGGATAATAAGAGAAAAATGTGTTGAAAAACAAAACGTAATTATTACACTTTGACTTTGATGATATATTTGGAGTAGGATTAAAATTGGTTTTTAAAATGTTTTTTTTATTATCATAATAATATTTTTTATTTTAAAAAAATTATTTTTGACATCAGCACATGAAAATAATTTAAAAACATCTATTTTTTTTTTGTTACTATCCAATTTTTGACCCATTAATTTTTCTATTTCAAAAAAAATAAAAAATACCAAAAAAAATAAAAAAAAATCCAAAAATATCTGCACACAAGACCAAAATTAAAAAAGCCAAGCAAATATATATATAAAAAAAACATGTTTTTGGCTATATATACGTGTTAAGGCATATAAAACGAGGAGGGAGAAAAATAAAGAAAAAATTTACATACACTCCCCAACAAAAAAAAAACCCAAAACCCTAAAAAAAAACCCTAGATCACTTTCTCTCCTCTTGGTTGTGTTGGCACCATTCCAACCACACCTAGCCGCCTCCAGCCACAGCCCCCCTCCCCATTTTGTTTTCTTCTCTTGCAGATGCAGCTTGCAGCCACTAGCAGCCACACCTCCTCTCTTTCCTCTCCTTCCTGCTGGTTGCATGCCTCTTTTCTCCCTCTTCAGCCAGCCAACATCCCTTCACCGACCAGCCACCCTTTTTCACCTTAACCTTAACAAATTCAACCAACTCGTGCTGCAAGTCTGACAAGGAAGAAGATGATTAAGGGGAGGGAAGAAAGAATTCATGTTCAATGCGTGAGGGAGAGAAAGGACAAATGAGAGAATCTCTGAATTCTGTTATATTTCTTATTGTCCTTCTGTTACCAACATTAGAGAATTTAAAGGCAGAATAAAATCTCTAGCGTGGCATCACTCACGTGACCATGCCAGCTAGTTAAGGGAATTTAAATTGAGACTGCACAAAACACAGTCGTTTGTTTGCATGAATTTAAATTTCAAATCTATTTTTAGTTCCCCCCTATTAATCTTCAACTCCTCCTTTTTCAGTTTGTGACAATACCTCATCCATGAAATCAACCTTGTCCTCAAGGTGAAAGTGAGGGAACCTCAACCTCAAGGTCAAAGGTAAGTCTTTCCATACCACTAAGAACTGGGTTGTTGCTGCATTTCCCCTCTTTACCATTCTCCTCTCAAGGATCTTTTGTGGTTGTAACAGGGGTTTCCCCGCAGCAATGGGGAGGTCAGAGTGCACCACATGGTTTCCCACATCTTTCTTCAGATGATACACATGAAATACTGGGTGTATTATGACTGTTGTAGGTAATTGTAACTTATAGGCAACTGTCCCAATTTTTTTGATGATTGTATATGGCCCGTAATACTTAGCTGACAATTTGTAGGATGCTCGCTTGTGAACTGATTGTTGTATGTACGGTTGTAATTTTGGATAAACTAAGTCACCCACAGAGAACATTTTTTCACTCATTTTCTTGTTTACTTGTGGGGTCATTCTGTTTTGGGACCTCAGTAAGTTACTCCTGATGAGCTTGAACATTCCTTCTCTTTAAGTCAAATACTGGTCCACAGTCTCTACGGGGGAGTCTTTAGGAGTGTAGGGAATGTGAATTGGAGGCAACATGCCGTATAATATCTTGTATGGCGTCTTCCTTGTAGCCGTATGGTAGTTCGTATTGTACCACTATTCATAAGAACTCAACCAACGTCCCTATTGAGTAGGGATGGTGCCTGTCATGCACCTTAGGTACCTCTCTATACACTTGTTGACCACCTCTGTTTGCCCATCTGATTGTGGGTGATAGGCAGTGGAATACTGCAAGTTAACACCCTGCTGTAGGAATAATTCTTTCCAAAACTGGCTGAGGAAGACACTGTCCCTATCACTTATAATTGTCGCAGGCTCCCATGCAACTTGTAAATATTTTCCATGAAAGCCTTGGCTACTATGATGGCAGAGTAAGGGTGTGCTAAGGCCATTAGGTAGGCATACTTGCTGAACCTATCGACCACCACCAGAGTGACTTCTTTTCCTTCTGACTTAGGTAGCCCATCTATGAAGTCCATGCTAACATCTATGAAAAGGGCATAGGGCACGGATATTGGTTGTAGCAGGCCAGGGGATTTAACATTTTCACCCTTGTTTTGTTGACAAATTGAGCATTCTCTAACATATTGTCTTACTAGCTTCTGGAGCTTCTTCCAATAGAACACTTGCCCCATTCGTTTTGAAGTAACGTAGCTCCTGAGTGTCCCTCTATTGCAGAGTCATGATAGAGGTTGATAAGTCTGTTCTGCAAGTTTGGGTCTTATCCCACTACCACCTTCCCTTTTCGGATGAGAGTGTCATTTACCCATGAGTAATGGGAATGTGATTTATTGTCCTTGTTCAATTCTGCTATCATCTTTGTCAGGTGTTGATCAGCTTCCCAAGTCTTCCTAATGTCCTCTATGATATTGGTGGATATTGAAGAAAGGGTTAAGGCGCTCAACTCCTGGTGAGAAACCCTGGAAAGGGCCTCTGCAGCTAGGTTGTCCTTTCCTTTCCTGTATTCAATTTTATAATCAAAACCCAAAAGCTTAGTTAGCCATACCTGTTGTGCAACATGAGTAGCCTTTTGAGTTAGCAGGAACTTTAGACTGGAGTGGTCTATTCTGATGAGAAACCTTCTACCCCATAGGTAGTGTTTCCACTTTGTGACAGCATAGACAATAACCAGTAATTCCCTCTCGTAAGTCGATAAGACGAACTATAGAGGTCCTAATGCCTTGCTCATAAAGGCAATGGGATGTCCTTCCTGCATAAGAACTGCCCCTATACCAACTCCTGAAGCATTTGTCTCTACTACAAAGGTTTTCTCAAAATTAGGCAGGGCTAACACAGGGGGTTAAGACATTGCGTCCTTGAGCTGATTGAATGCTAGGGTGGCTGATTCATTCCATGTAAAGGAATTCTTTTGTAATAACTGAGTAAGAGGTCTGCAAATAGCTCCATATCCTTGTACAAACCTCCTATAATACCCTGTTAACCCCAAGAACCCTCTAAACTGCTTGATAGTTGTAGGTACTGGCCATTGTAAGATAGCAGTAACTTTGCTTGGGTCTGTTGCCACCCCTTCATTGGTGATCACATGACCTAGGTATTCCATTTGTCTTGTACCAAACACACACTTACTTTTCTTGGCCACCAATTTATGAGCATCTAATATGTCAAAGACCAACCTAAGATGGAGTAGGTGGTCTGCCATACTTTTGTTGTAGACTAGTATATCGTCAAAGAAAACCAAAATGAATTTTCTCAAATAGTCCCGAAATATATCATTCATTAGATTTTGGAAGGTGGCCGGTGCATTGGATAGGCCAAAAGGCATTACTAGGAATTCATAATAGCCATTGTGTGTCCTAAAAGCTGTTTTAAAAACATCATCTGAAACCATTCGAATTTGATGGTAACCTGCCCTTAGATTAATCTTAGAAAAAATGGCAGCCCCTTCTAGTTCTTCTAACAGTTCATCAATGATAGGAATGGGGTACTTATCTTTGATAGTGATTTTATTGAGGGCTCGATAATCGATATAGAATCTCCATGTCTGGTCCTTCTTCTTCACAAACACTATTGGAGAAGCAAAAGGGCTATTGCTGGGTTGCACTATGCCAACCTCCAGCATCTCTGCCACTAAGGTCTCTAGAGTGTCCTTCTGTAACCCTGAATACCTATAAGATCTCAAGTTGACAGTTTGATTCTCATCTTTCAAGGGTATTCTGTGATCGTGCCTCCTAGCTGGGGGCAAGCCTTTCGATTTACAAAAAATTAATGGATAGGCTGACAGTAGGGCCTGTAAGGGTGACTCCTCTGAGTCTTCGAAAGCCTGGGGTACCTCAGAAACAGGTTGTTCCCAGTCAGCCCCTTCCACCACTCTTAAACTGCAAAGCATAACCTCTGACAGTAAGGCTTCAGTGCTCAGCAACCCATTTAACTCTTCTAATTGTATGGATAGAGCCAACTTAGGATTTCCCCCCTTAGAGTAACTTCCTTGTTCTGCCACCAAAAAGACACCCATCTCTTTTCGTAATTGGACAACACATTACCTAATAGCTTCAACCATTGAATGCCCAGAACCATATCATAATTCTGTAATTTCATTATAAAAACATCTGCCTGAAATTGAACACCTTGCATCTTCCATTGCAAGTTCTTACATACTGCAGTGCACGACATGGTGCCCCCATTAGGTGCCTCAACTTCCATCAGTTTGATCGGAGTTATGGGGCATTTCATCTTGTCAACCAACTCAGTATTGAGGAAATTATGGGTGCTACCAGAATCAATGAGAATAAATATGGGACATCTGGTTATCTTTGCCTATACCTTAATGGTTTGACACCCTACTGTGTCGTGGATTGCCTAGAGTGATAAATGGGGGGTGAGAGCCTCTACACTCATTGTCTCCATGGGTTCCTCCTCCTCTAGGTTGTATCCATCATCCTCTACTATGCATAATGAGTATAACTTGCGATTTCTACATCTATGCCCTGGCACAAACCTCTCATCACACCAAAAACATAGACCGTTGGCCCGTCTGTCATCCATTTCTTTGGTCCTGAGTGGTTTAGTAGGTTTATGGTTGTTGAGGGGAAACTTTGTAGGAGTAGGCAGTAAGGCTGGTGAGGGTGGTTTTGAAGGATTGAGGTTTGTTTGGTGAGTGTATGTTGAGTAGTTGAACTTCGCAGGCTGTGACTTAGGATTCAAATTTGCTGGTGATTTTAGGTAATGGGGAGTCACCTTTCAGTGGGTAAGGGTATTGTTGTGCAGCCTAGATAAGTTATAGGCTTGTTTGAGGGATTTAGGTTCAAACATCTTCGCTAGGTTCTTAATCTCTACCTCCAACCCTCCTAAGAAGATCACCAAGGCTTGTTTCTCGGAGATTTGTGCTCTGTTCCACAACATGTCAAAGTCCTTGATATAACCTTCTAGGTCACTTTCTTGCTTGTGTTCGGTGAGCTCCTCTAATAGATCTTTTTGCCCTCCAAACCAACAGCACAAGGCATCCACATCCTCTGACCATGTAATCTCCTGTCCCGCCAGGTTTCTGGTGTAATTCTAATGCTAATAGAGTGTCATGCCATCTAAATAATACGAAGCTAATTTCAACTTGTCAGCATCAGGTATTTCTTCTAAGTCAAAATACAGATTGCATTTGTACAACCATTTGTGCACTTCTTCCCCTTCAAAGGTACGGAAGTCCTTTCTAGGCTTGCGTGACCTGTAGTTAGGTTGTGAACCTTCCCCTATCCAGTCTTGGTTGTTGGTTAGAGCAGCCTGTTGGGGAACACGAATGCTCTGTGAAGAACTTGCCTCACCAGCTAAGGTTTGCAGTGTTTGTTTAATGGAAATTTGTTGAGGTGCCATTTCCTACATCATAGCCTTAAGCTGTGCTAGGTCATCTGATTGAGCATGCAATTTGATCTCTATTCCATTGACTCTTTAATTAGCAGCTTCCAAAGAATCCTCCATTCTCCTTATGTCTTGGGATCTGGTTTCTGGTGCCATTTTTTTGTTAAATCCAAAGACGTAAAGCTCTGATACCAATTTGCTGCAAGTCTGACAAGGAAAAAGATGATTAAGGGGAGGGAAGAAAGAATTCACGTTCAATGCGTGAGGGAGAGAAAGGACAGATGAGAGAATCTCTGAATTCTGTTATATTTCTTGTTGTCCTTCTGTTACTAACATTAGGGAATTTAAAGGCAGAATAAAATCTCTAGTGTGGCATCACTCACGTGACCATGCTAGCTAGCTAAGGGAATTTAAATTGAGGCTGCACAAAACGCAGTCGTTTGTTTATATAAATTTAAATTTCAAATCTAGTTTTAGTCCCCCCCCCCCTGTTAATCTTCAACTCCTCCCTTTTCAGTTTTGACAACTCATCACCCCCTTTGTGATCTAGACCAGCCGCTGACCATCGACAGTTCCTCCCATTGTGGCAGCAGAGGAGAGCCAGCAGCCGTTGACCATCAACAGTAGCCCCTACCATGGGCAGTCCAGCCACTCCTTGAAGAAGAAGAACAGATCTAAGATCTGAAGAAAAAAATAAAATTGATTCTTGTGTTTGTTGCTGTTTGTTTTGTTATTTGAAGGTCATTGTGAAGGCCATTGCCGACAAGAGAAGAAAGAGAACGGGTAGATCCATTGGCCCCTTGTTCTGCCACGTCATTGGATCTGCATTGCCTCACTGTTCTTGTCACCATCGCCACTGTTCCAGCACTGTTCCTGACCATTTTGTTAGTTTTGGATGATCTTTTTTTTTTACATTGTTGTAATTTTTTATTATTTCATGTATTTAAATTTGTGGATTTATTTTTTGTTGTTTCATAAATATTGTGAAATTTATAAAAGGTAATGAAAAAAACAATGTGTGTTCTATTGATTTTATTTTGTAAACTATAAAAAAAATATGTTTTATTTACATATGGCCAAAGGTTTCAAAAGAATTTCTCAAGATTTAATAACTAGTTTATTAAATTCTCAAGAATTTAACTTATATTTAAATAAATCATGAACTTAATTCATAAGAATTAATGTTTAAATTTTCAAAAGAATTACTCAAGATTTAATAAGTAGCTTATTAAATTCTCAAGAATTTAACCTATATTTAAATAAATCACGAACTTAATTCATAAGAATTAATGTTTAAATTCAGATAATAAATATTGGACCTGCAAGCGGGTTAATATTTAAATATCTAAAAATAATTAAAAAATTCTTAGAGTTATTTTGAGCGGTGACCGATTTTTGAATCGAAACATTTTTTATGACGCATAAAATATAGAAAACTCATCCGCTCCCCAGGATAGATGATCCTTTAAAGGCATCTACCTGGATCTTTTTTTTGATATTTTATTTGGTTTCACAAGTCCATAATAAAATTTTAAAAGGTAGATTTATTCATATAAATAAATACTACCCATTGAAATTTTCAAAATCATATCAAAATACACAATGCAACTTATCTTAGGTAAGGCGTACTAAAGATACCTTTTTTTTACGCAACCAATCCTTTATCATTGAATCTTTGACCAGACCAGTGCAACCAGGTTTTCCTAGCGACTTTCAACAGCCAAGTGACGACTCCTCAACTTTCGACGAGTCTCCCTCCAGTGATGCAGCGCGACAACGTGCGACAGTTTTAATTTAAAATAAAAAATACAAAAATTTCAATTTTTTTCAAAATCATTTTTTAAAATATAATATCAAATAAGGCCTCAGGGAGTGGCCAATAAAAATGTAACCGCACCCTCTATGTTGTCTTCGGGGGTGTTTGAGAGTACGTTTGGAAAATGCTTTTGAAAAAAATTAATTTTTTTTATTTTAAATTAATTTATTTTTGGTGTTTTTAGATCATTTTGATGTGCTGATGTCAAAATAATTTTAAAAAATAAATAAAAAATTCATTTTTGATGTATTTTTGAATGAAAAACACTTTAAAAAACAACCACACTCTCAAATAGACACATGATATAATTTAATGTTTTCGTCTTAAATAGCCCTACGAAGCATGTTGACAACATCATTCACTTTTAACCTCGAATAAGTGGATATGGATAATAATCATAATGGGTTTGTTAGCTAGGATCGGAAGGGGTATTGTATGGCTAAATGGTTGGGTAATTATGGATTAACTATAAATATATTAAATATAGATTTTATTGTTCTAGATGAGGTATTTTCAGGATTTTATATATTGTTGTGTTATGATATGATTGAATTTACTGTTACTCATTTGATTTAATTGGACGTTTCAACTCTGATTATTATTAAAAAAAAAAACTCGAATAAGTGAAGAAGGACAAAGAAAGATAAAGGAAAGAAGAAGTGAAAGTTGTATATTTGGCTTAAATCATTTGAATCGAGGACTGAGTCAAGGGTGTTAAAAGAATCTGTTGATTTATTTGTTTTGGATCTCTTGTTATTGGAAAGACTGGCAGATCGGGACTAAAATCCCTGTTGTTATTTTTTTTTCTTTTATTTTTGAAGTATTTCAGGAATAATAAAAAAAAAAATTTTAATTTCTTTTCAAATCGTTCAAATTTTAACATTTTTTTTTAAAAAAAATAATACTATGTCGATATTTTTTATTTTAAGAAAAAATAACAAAAAAAATCAAAAATATTTGGATACAAGAACCAGAATCAAAGAAAAAAAAGAGGATAAAAAGAATATATTAATGGTATCCATTAATTACAAAGAATAGATGATAAGAACTGTAAATTTGCAACAGCTTTAACTTTTTTGAAGTCACAATTTGCTGCCACGTTTAATAATTGTAGAGCCTCGTTTGAAGGTGGTTGGTGCAGGCCTCAGCCAGCTACTCCCTCCGATCATGTCTTTGGTTAACAAGGGTGCAGCATCGTCATCGGACAGGTTCCGCGACCATCCAACCCTCTTAGATCTATCAGCTCCAGGACCATAGCACTTGTATTCGCCGTAGAACACCGTGCTATCATGGAAATCGAGAAACAGAACAAAACATGTTAAAAAAAACGTTGTACGAACTAATCGATGAACACAGAAAATCATGTTAATAATCGTAAAGATATCAGTTAGTATTTTGCTGTTAGATTCTGACATGAAAGTGTCAGCAAAACACCCACGTAGTACCTTTGCTTGCTTGCGTCAGCCCAGTCATCCCACCCTGCTGGAGCTACCACGCCTGGCATGAATGTAAAGGCATACAGCACCCTAGAATAAGCACCCCATGGCCGTCCTAGAAATGTAGTTCCGACACCGGTGATTTTGCAACCCAGGAAGACAAAGCCAGTATTCTCAGATGCGAAGTCCCTATGTTGAGCGGTGATGGATCCTTTTTTGGTGGAGATTGAATGTAGATGACACCTCTGCAGGGAAAAAATATATTGTTAGAATGAAATAATTTTCTTCTCGGTTGCCAAGTTTCTTTCTCTAGGGTTTTAGGTTTTAATCGGTAGAAACAATAATTTAAGAAGAAATGTTGTGCTCACTTCAAAGATCGAGGCAGCATTCCCGCAGATGAAATCAGTGGCTCCTTCAATGTAGCAGTTGCTGTAATAATGTGATCCAGTGTCGTCGAGGAGAGTATCCTGATATGAAAGAATCCTGCAGCCATAGAACGCAGCTCTATCTCCTGACACCCTCAGTGCAACAGCTTTGCTTTCGTTTCCAAATGTATTCTGTTGCCAATAATCAAGATAAAAAAACAAAAATCAGCCAGAATTCCTTAAAATTTAGCAGCTTTGTCAAGTTTCTACCTCACAAAGAAAGTAAGCAGATTAGCACCTGAATAGTGAGATATCGGCCAACAAAATCAGAAGCCAGCACAGTTAGTGTAGCAGAGTCCATGATGTTCCCGCCATCATTCCATGTTATTGTAGTGTTTGAAGGCTGTGTACCACTCAACGTTATGAAGGGCTTGTCGGCAGGAACAACAATCTTTTCTCTGTTCAAGCACAAATTATGACACAAGATTAAAAATAATGCCACTTTTTAAGCATCACAGGATAAAACAACATCAATTAGAGCATAAACTAGCACTTCAGCTGATCAAACCTGTAAGTTCCTGGCTTGACCCAGATGTAAACCAGTTCAGAGTTATTAGACGGAACAGAATCAATGGCATCTTGTATCTTCTTAAAATCTCCGTTACCGGACTGGTCAACCCTAATCAGAATAGCAGTTGACATGTCTATTGATCCAGCGGTAGCGGTAGCTATGAAATGAGCTAAAATCACAACAATATAAGAAGCTGCAGCGTAAACCTTCATTGTAGCAGAACCCATGTGAGCACGTGGTTGGTCACTTTTCTTCGTCTCGGAGGCGGTGCAGAAAGTTATAATTTCAGTAAACAACGGTTTAATTAGTTTAAGAATCAATCAAAGGTGCTTGATTTATATACTGTTTAGAGAATTTCTCTAGTTCTTATTATATGCTTTATCCAAATGAAGGTCAATGAAACTGGTGCCCTGCGGCGGCCGATTTCTCAGTAGCGAAGCTTAAAATGATGATCATAGCGTAAATATGCATGCGAATTACAGAGGAATTGTTGTAACTGCCAGCGGATTATGCTTGACATGCACGGATTATTTGTTTTTGAAGCTGTACTCTATCGCGTTACATCGCGGCCTGACTCTATGTTCATATAATCCATCCAATTTAGCCCATAAATTAATATTTTTTAAAGAAATCCCCGTTGATTTACAAGAAGAATGCATGCTCTAGCCAACATAGCCGCCAGCTTTTAGTAGAGCCAAGCAACACGAAAATGTTTTACTCGGTTTTGGATAGACGGCTGAGAATAGGAAAAACAGTTCGATTGTGTCAAGACTACTCTTCTTTACAAAACGAAAATATTCTCATCAATTTTCACATCTTAGCTTTGCTCCCTTTTAAAGTAAAGTTATTTCTAATTTAAACGTTGTGAGTCACTACAAGATAAAGAGATAGTTTGCAACGGATTTTTGCAACCAAAAAAAATCCGGTGCAAAAATTGGAGTACATTAGCAACGGAATATGTTTAGCAACGGATTTTTCAAATAAATTAAAATGTTTCTTTTTTAATTTTTTTTAAATATTTTTGACATTATCACACCAAAATAATTTAAAATCACAAATTAAAAAAATTAATTTTAAAACAGGCATAGAAGACCTTACATAGACTCTCTCTCTCTGTATATATATGAATAAATTTTAATACCATATATTATTTTCTCACCCGCTAAAAAATAAACATAAAAAAGAGCATGTTGGTGTATTATTTAATAACTTAAGTAGGTAGCTGAAATGATAGAAACAAATGGAATCGTATCCTAGAAACCATTGCTGGAGCTGATTAGGTATAGACTTGGGTTTTATTCCTTCAATCTCTTCTTCATTCCTACAAGCAACTAACAAACACCTTTGGTGTTAGAGAAGAGTTTGTTTAACCACAGCGGCTCTCTTTCTAGACTGCTTCATTGGGTTAGCCAGGTCAATAGTGCAAGAATAACAATCACGACTATGTTCAATGGTGCCAAGAATGATACACCAACCCATGTGCCGAGCCACCGATTTGTTCGCCACTAAAATAAAATTGACCAAAATATTCTAATCTTGAATGCGTTTGGAAAAACAATTTTGAAAAAAATAAAAATTTTATTTTTATTTTTTACTTGAAATTATTTTTTTAATATATTTTTAGATTATTTTAATATGTTGATGTAAGAAAATATTTTTTTTAAAAATAAAATATATAATATTTTAATATATTTATAAATAAAAAATATTTTATAAAACAATCTCTACCAAAATAAAACTGACTAAAGAGATTCTAATCTCATACTCTTAAAATATGTTTGGAAAGCGTTTTTAAAAAATATTTTTATTTTTTATTTAAAATTAATTTTTTTTATGTATTTAGATATTATTTTTAAAATCATTATTTACTCTGAATAAAAAAATATTATAAAAACAACTTCAACGTTAGCAATATATAATAATGGAGTTTAGTCGGGCCCAACATTATTGCTTTTTCCAGGCCCATATTAATGGGCTATATTTTGTCTAGTTAAACGAGGCTGTTAAACGGGTTCACTGGGCCGCTTTTGGTGTATCTACAAGGGAGCTGAAAAGGGCATTCCAGTAATTATCTGATGTCCATCATCCCATTAAAACCAGGGTATGCAAACCCTAAAATCCATCCGCGTTGCTCTGATAAGTGAAAAGGAGATCTGTTATAAAGACCTCTTCCCCCCCCCCTCTCTGCTAAATCAAGTTTTTACGTTTGTACAAATCTTTCGATTCGAAAAGGAGAAGGTGCTGTGATGATGAGACTATAATCTCGTTAATCTGATTTAACCATGAGGAAAAACCTTCTCATCCATTCTTCACTGTCTGAGCACCTTCTCTTTCTTTCTTTCTTTTTTCTTTTTAATTTTTCGTTTCTACTTTCTCTTTATTATATGCTTGGTAAGAAATCGTTTCCTGTACCGCGTTTTTTTCAAAAAATACCGTCAATACTTGACTTGGCTGGATCTGTTTTGCTTTTTGCGTAATTTTCGAGTTAGAATTCTCCATCATGGATCTAACTATCTGTGGTATGTGCTCCTGTGAGTGGAAACGTCTAAATGGAATGGATTCAGTCTGACCAGATAAGATGTTGTATACCTTGATGAAGTTACAGAAGAATCGAAGGAGATTCTTGTGTGTATAATAACCAAGTGAAAAAGCTTGATCTATTCTTTTTAATACATATTGTAGTTCATTGTTTAAAACCCGCGGGTTATAGACAGAATTTGAGGGTTTTCTCAGGCCACTTGCCTGTGCTTTTGTTATTGGCCATTTCGATTTTATTTTTTTCCCGTTTCATTCTACATATTTGGTTTTTTATTTAATTTCATTATTTAATATGAAGTTTTTTAATTTTATTATTTTTTATTAAATTGTTTGTATTATCTTACAATTCAATTTAAAATTCCAGTTACAAAAATAATTATATTGAAAATTTTCAAGTTTGAACTAAATTTCATGATAACACAAAAAAGTATACATCTAAATATTATTAGTACTTTTGGGAAGATGTTATTGGATTCTAATATGACAACTATAGTTTCCAAATTTAGGAAGTGTTGAATTGAAACTTTCATTCTCATATCAATAATCTTTATCAAGGCAAACTTCTTATCAAGTTATCTCACAAGGTAAAAGCTTTTAGGTTTATTTGAATATATTTTTTATCCAAAACAAGATCCAAATTTAACTATTCATCAAAGGTTTATGCATGTGGAGCATTTCATGTGAATTTCTATTTTTATTTATATTCGAATTTGTTATTTTAATTTTGATATTATTTTTAGTGTATTTTTCATACGTGAATTTTTGTATGTAAAATTTTTAGGTATTTTTTATGGGGGTTTTTTTACTTTCATTTCTCCAATCAATGGAACTTCTATTCAAATTGGAAAATATTGAGTTTCTGAGCAATTTTGCAATTCTCCAATTAATTCTCACTATAAATTATAAATTATAAATTGTTCTCTCTACTGAGAAAATTCTCTAGAAGAGAAAAAAATAATATAATTAAAATATGAGTTTTGAAAACTCTTTTTTTCTAAACATGTAAGAAGGGATTTAGATTCCACTATATGACCCAAAGTCAAGCATGCATTTGAAATCTTATTTTATAATTATCAACCATAGTTAGGTTATCACTTTTTGATTCTCTCTTTAGAATCTATAAAAGATAAAACCCTTAAAAAAGAAATAAAACATCCACAAGCATGGTTTGAAATTGGTTTCTAAAACATTTAAAAAATACATAAAATGAGATAGTAAACCTTATGAGTTTGAAAGCCTGGATGATATTTTTTACGGGTGGAAGACCACCCCAAATAAGTAAAAAGATCATACAAAGAGAAAGACCAACCCAATAATCAAAATCTAGAATAAGATACCAACCTTTTAAACCTCTAGAGATTAAGGTGAAGAAGGTTGCATCAAATCTTATCATGATCCAAGTCTTTGAATACAATAAAGAAAAAACTCAAAAGCTATATATTCTAGATCAAGACAATAAAAAAATAGTTATGTTTCAGTCTTTGAAAATCTGGGTAAGGATTCAGATGTTTCATGTTTGAAAGACTAAATGAGGATTCACATGTTTTAGTGTTTCAAAATGTATGTGATCAAACATCCATTTCCGCACAACTATAAAGTTTAAGACCAAAAGTAGGCTCTAAAATGATGGATAGGAAAGTAAAGTCTCAAAAACAAATTCAAGAAGATCTCAATCAAGGAACCAACAAAAAGATGAAAAAACTTCAACAAAGATAGTGATTCAATTGCTAAAGTAAAAAATTATAGCAATAAACCATATCACCATCAAAGAAGCCTCAAATGACAACTTATAATCATATGAATCATCTATCGAGGTAAACTAGTTTTAACTCCAAAAACTTTTGAATAATAAGGGTAAAAAAATTAAGCATATAAGATTGTTAATAAAAATGACTCGCTAATTAGGCCCATCAATGAAAAATCCTTAAAACAACTATATTATTGAAGATTTTTTAAGCTTCATGTCACATGAGCCTAAATTATTAGATATAAATATAATGCTTCTAGCTCTCAAAAGCATTAACTATAAATGGTATAAAAACATAGAGAAGAAAAATATATTTTGAACTATGCCATGATTTGATCGTTTATTCATAAAAGTATGTAGGCAGCTTAGGATTCATTCTAAGTTTAGTCATAAGAAGATAAAATCAAATCAAAGAACAAGTCATATTGTATTGCATTACTTCTAGCTTGTAAAAGTATAAATTATGAATGACTAAATAAACAAAGAAAAAAATCAAGTTTTTCTTTATGTCCTTGATATTAAAAATGCTTTCAAGTCTTGTTTAAGGTACAAAAAAAAAAAGAAAAAAAAAGAGAACTAAATGTTTCCTAAACCAAATGTTCACTTCTAAATATTTATCTTGTGGATCATCAACACTTTAGACTTTGGATGTTTCTAACTTGAAAAGCTCTTCCTTTTTTGACTTAATTTCATTGTTTGTTTTTTGTTATTGATCACAAATGAAGTCAATTTAGGATGCCAACATTGTTTTTTTTGTTATTCATCATAAATATATCTTTTATGTTTATGTTTTTTTATTTAAAAAAATTAAAGTCAATTAAATAAAAAAAGAATTAAATTTTTTTTCTGCATAGAACGAAATAAAATCAAAAAAGCAAATTATCAAAGTTTTTTTTTTATCAAATAAAATCAAGACATCATATAATTAAAACTTTTCAGATTCGTGTGAATGATAAGTCAATTCGAGTTCTTTATTAATTCAAATCAAGTTAAGATATCATACTATTAAATTTGTTGGACCCATGTCAATAATTTTTTTTTTATCAAATCAAATTAAAATCTTACACGGTAAAAACTTTCAGATTAACAAAACCCATATCTAATAATTAATCAAAGGGTTCATATACATGAAAAACACTTTTAAGTTTTTTTCTTTTTCATATAATTAAATTTATCCCAACACATAATTTTAACTCCAAATCATATATATATATATATATTTTATTTATACAAGTAAATTGAAGAAAAACTATTATAATTTTATGTTAAAAATACCTCTTATTATAAATTGGTGTTTACTTTAACATCTTAAAGAATCTAGTAAAGAACACACGAAATTCGATGGAATAATCTATTAATTATCACTTTAAGGAAATGAATAAGAAGATATGGGGTCAAAATTTTTATTTATTTATTTATTTTAAATTAATTTTTTATTTTGATATTCTTATATATTTTAATATTACAAACAATTTTTTTAAAATAAAAATTATTTTCTAAAAACAACTTGAAACGTATATTTTTTTCTATGTATAATCACGTGGAAACAATTGAGGAGGTAAAGCTAAAACAACCCTTGCATTGTCAAAACCGGCAGCTTTTGCTTTTAGAAACAAAACCAGAAAAACTAAAAAGACGTAGGTGTTCCAGATTTGTATTTTGTACAGAGAAAGAGAGAGAGAAAACAGCACAAAATATACAGAGAAAGAAAACGATGGAGACACTGCAAGAAGATGAAGAGTACAACTGGAGAGAAGTAAAGTTGCCTTTATTGATTCCAGTAATACCCGAACCAGGGCTAGAAAGGGAGACGGGGGAGAGAAGGAGAGGCAGAGACATACTTGTAGCTATTGATCATGGACCTAATAGCAAGCACGCTTTTGACTGGGCTTTGATTCACCTTTGCAGATTATCCGACACTATCCATCTTATCCATGCTGTTTCAAGTATTTATGCTGTGGATATCATGTTTGCGTGCTTTGGATAATTGAGGTTTTGAATTTTGGCTTGATTTCTTTTGTGGGTTTTTTAGGTGTGCAGAATACTGTTGTTTATGAGACAAGCCAGCAGCTCATGGAGAAGCTTGCCGTCGACGCTTTGCAGGTTGCCATGGTTAGTGTTACCTACCATTCTGCTCTTTTTTTTTCCTTTCACGAAAGTAAATCTTGATTGCAAAATTAGAATAATTAGCGTTCTAAAGACAATGTTTTGTTGTTAAACTGTTATTTATCTTGATTTTGCATAATCATGTGCAAATTGATTTTAGGTTCATAACAAATCGATTTCTGCAAAAAATCCACCTAATATACGATCTCTGTTGTTAATTGCTCTCCCTTGACTATTAAACCACTTGCTTTGGATTCGTGAGCTAAGATGTTTTGATTCTTGTACTCTTAATCTTACTCTAATTCATACTCCTCTAATGATATGCAGAGTATCCAATCTAATTATTTTAACTTACATCATGTAGCTCTAAGTTCTTCAGCTATTGATCAAGGGACAACAAAAATCTCCACAAAAAAATGATGTTTTCCCTCAATTTCTTTTTATTTCTTGTTTTTAACTAGGTAAGGACTGTGGCTCGGATTGTGCAAGGGGATGCTGGTAAGGTAATTTGCAATGAAGCAGAAAGGATAAAGCCTGCAGCTGTAGTGATGAGTACCAGAGGCAGAAGCCTTGTTCAAAGGTAATTCCTTTTCTTTCTCTTACTCCTCATCATTTCTCTCTCTCGGTTCTCATCTCTATCTTTTTTCTGCAGTGTACTTCAGGGTAGTGTGAGTGAATATTGCTTCCACCATTGTAAATCAGCACCTGTTATAATCGTTCCTGGGAAAGGTACTGCTTTCAAAATTAAAACCTTTTGCTTACTTAGAACTGTCATGGAATTTTTATCAAGTTCATTTATTTATTATTGATTTCCAGAAGATGGAGATGAATCATTGATATAGCAGATTCAGCACTTGAAGGTCATGAATTTTCTTCGATTGATTGATTGATTGTGTCGGATTGAAGAAGTTGTTTGTCAATATGTAACAGGAATGGTCTGTCATGTATGATGGTAATTCTGTGGTGTTTAATATGCGGTAACGATGCGTGTTATATGTATAATTGCTGCACATTTGAATGGTTATTGTTTAAGTTAGCTATAGCATTCACTCCTCTAATTTCCTTGATTTGATGTATAATAGAGCAGAAATCAGAGGGCCGCTCCATTCTGCTAATTTTGTAGAATTTTTCTGTTTCTGCCTGATTGCAGAAGTTGAATGTCTGATGTAAATTTTCAAGGTTGCTCTTACAACATGCATGTCTCAATTCTCCAGGCAGTCAAAATTTGAAAATTTGTGCAAGAAACCTCAAGATTTCTCTTTAATCTGTTTGAAAAGTGATTCGGAAGCAGCAAGGCTTCGAAATTATGCTATTGTAATGAAAAATATTTCATGGAACGATATCATTTGGATCGAAATTATCTTATTGATTGCCTGGAATCCCAGTAGTCTTGATGGTTGCTGTAGTGGATCCTTAGTTTTGTGTATACAGACCTTCCCAGTGTAGAATGCCCTGCTTTGTTAAGAAATAACCCTCGAGTTGGAAACCAACAGCTGATTCGACAAATGGACCTATCGAAGTTGGGATAAGAAGTCCATCAAGAAGAAGAGGTTGGCAGGCCTAAAATAGAAGAGCTCATGGATGCTGTTTGATGTAGAATTTTTTGTATTTGTTTTAGTCTAGAGGACCCAGTAATTTAATATTGAATTTAATTGGTTTAAATTCTGGATTTAATCTTAGTTACGCATGTAATTGATATGAATTTATAAGTATTTGGTGGTCTGCAAATGTGTATTCACTAATAGTAACTATCTCGATCTAGCCATGTTTTTTTTTAGCATAATGCGGCTTCAACCCTAACTTTATTGTTTCTGGGAATGGTGTTTAACAATTTGTGTTGTGCCATTAAAAAAGTCGTTTCATGGTCGGTTAGTGCCCCTTAATGGTTCGTTAACCTCTAAGATGCTGCTTATTTCCCTCAATGTTATTCCAAAGCTATTACTTTTGACATCAATAATTTTATCTCTTATAGATATTTTTATAGCCTCACTATCACTCCCATCAAATTTTTTTTTCCAATTGTTATGTCACATTGGTTTCTTCTGATCGACTTCATAATGAATGGAGTCCTTCTCATACGAAGTGCTCGTTTGGTATTGTTGTGGCGCCGGAGGTTTGAGAAAAGCAGTTGAAACATATGTTTGATTACTTGTAAAACGCCAGTGCAAGGCATGGGTCCCACGTTCAATTTGTTTCGAAACGCCGGTGCAAGAAAAACAACAATTTGTTGATTTTCTTGTTGCGATTCAATGCAGGGGGGACCCTGCTGCTGGGTGTATATATATATATATATAATATTAAAATAATCTAAAAATTAATTAAAAACAATATAAAAAACATGATAACTAAACACACAAAATAATTTTTTTTCAACCTCAAACTCAACCACAGTTTTAACCAAACACTTTACAACTTATTTTGAACCGCAGCAAAAGTGTTTTTTTTTAAACTGTTTTTTTCAAATCTCAACCACCAAAAGCAAAAACAATACCAAACAGACTCGAAGAAACATGGGCCTAACTGGTATAAATATTTTTCCTTGAATACACCTTTTTCTGGTGAAGATTTCAAATATTGGACTTCTATCTTGATCAATAGACTTATTCTTTCATGTGACGATATCAAGGTAGAAAGTTATTACCTTAATCTAGTGTCGAGACAACTTGGTATATATCAAGGCCTTCATGTCATGTTTCTTCACAACTATATCAATAACCCTGTGCATTGTAAGAATAATGTCCAAATTTCATATGTTTATGAAATTTTGACAAATCATGATAAAGTTATCTCTAAGCTTTATAACTAGTCTTATCCCAAATTCTTTCTTGCATCGACTATCACTTTTTAGTTTTGGTGGGCTATTATTTCAACTTTTGTACGGAACGTGTCCAATATTTTAACAATTTTTTGACAAGAAACCTTAATGAAATTATGTAGTTTTTCAAAAATACCTTCCTGCTAAATTCTTTTCACAAATCTACCTTTCTAGTATACTATGAGTTGACCTATCATTCATCACCACAATTCTATTATACTAATCATCTCTAATTTTTATTTTTTCTTTATATTTTTCCTTCATTTCTTCAGCAAGACACTGATATTTTTCATTGATGATTCTATTTTCTCTCTCCTAATCTTCATTCAAGAGGTGTTTATTTTTCTTCTAGTGTTATATATGTGTTTCTCTTGTCTTTATTTTCCTACTTTTTTCCCCTAAAAAAATGATATTTCATATTCTAAACCAATAAGAACATTAACTAACTCATTTTTTCTCTTCTAGAATTTTTATTAATTTTGATTTCTTTGTTGGTTCTATAATTATTAAGGATTAATTGGACACTCCAACTATGGTTGTCTATTGTTTAATGTAGATTCTTTTGTGTTTGTCTTAATTAACATGACTTTGCATTTTAATATTGAGGTTTTAAGTTAACCAATATAGACTTTGAAATTCTAAGTTAATTGGTTCTAACTTTGGACTTAATCCTAGTTACTCATGTAATTCTAAGTTTGTATTACAGAGTTACACGAATATCAATATGATTAATTACACTTCTTACAGACAGTATTTCAACTGAAGAAACAATTAAATAATTAAAACAATATGAATATAAAGTAAACTTCAATAACTTATAAAAGAATACTCATATTTATATAGAGGTTCACATTCTGATTAAATCAACGAATTAAACCTGCTAGATAATAACATATTTCTTGGTAATTTTGGTTTATGTAATTTAAATTGCAAGCCTATTTTTATATCATCTACAAAGTTATCATTGTTGATCACTTGATCTTCCTTGCTATTTTTCTTATATAACCGAATAATATCAACTCCCAATAGCTTTCTATTTTTAAAAGTTTTTCCCATGGTGTCACATAGAAGTTGTTGTTGTATATTATAATTGTCCACCTATATATATATTTTTCTTTATTTTTCAAGTAATTCTTAATTATTTAATAAGAAGATAATTACTTCTTTTTTTTAACTTTATTTATATCCCATGAAAAGAGATGCAACGCAGCACACTGAAATTTCCAAGGTAGTTTCTACACGTGCATAATGCATACGAGGAAAAATTCCAACTTTGACGCCAAAGAGCTCAGCTGCCAATAAAAGAAACAAAAACCGATCCAAGATCAGAACTAAAACTTTTGCTTTTGTTGGGTTCTTAACAATTTATATTAATGAATTCTAAAAATTTTGCAAGGAGAGAAAAACATACGCTGAAAGCGTTAGAAACCCTTGACGAGGATGAAGAGTACAACTGGAAAGAGGTTACGTTTATTAAGGAAATACCCGAACCCAAATCAAAACCACAACTGTCACCATAAACTCTATATGGCAGTTTCCTTTTCTGCATATTTTTGACAGTAAATGTAATAGTACCGTTAGTATGTTAACGTTAGAACATCTACAAATCAGGCTTCTAATTGTATACTCTCCTGTATAAATTGTAAGTAAATTCAATAAGAATGGATGCTGAATATTATTCACAATTGTGAAACTCTTTATGGTATCAGAGCGTTTTAAACTCTAACGAGTAAACTTCCAATTACCTGTATCATGGCTGCCACAGCATCATCTTCTTCCTCTGCAACTCCACAAATCATTACCCTAAACAGCCACACAACCATCAATGAAAAGCTTACCCCCTCCACCTTCCCCCAATGGAGAGCTCAGTTTGAGGCATTACTAATCGGTTATGATTTAATCGATTTTGTTACTGGAGCCAAAACATGCCCAGTGGTCGATTCAGCAGACCCCACCTCCTCCAAAGTCGAAATTTCCCACTGGATTCGCCAAGATAAATTAATTCTCCACACTATTCTGTCATCCACATCGACCACCATCACTCCCCTCTTGGCAGCGTGCAAAACCTCCCATGAGGCTTGGACATCGTTGAATCGCCTCTACGCAAGCAAGTCCAGAACACGGGCAATGCAACTCAAGGAAGACCTTACCTTGAGCACCCGTGGAAATCGCACAGTAACTGAGTTTCTTCAAGCTGTGAAATTAATTGCAGATGAGCTTGCAATCATTGATCATCAAGTATCCGAGGATGATTTAACTCTTTACATCCTCAATGGTCTGGGTCAAGAATTCAGGGAGATTGCCGCCCCCATTCGTGCTCGGGAAAAATCCCTAAGCTTCGAAGAACTGCATGATTTACTAATTGGCCATGAAAGCTACCTTAAACGCCTGCAGAATCAGCAACCAACATCGTTCATCCCGACTGCCAATTACTCTCACCGGCAAGGACGTAACTCTGGGCAGTCATCCTCCTTCGCCCACGGCGTCACTCAGTCTTCTCGGCAAGGACGCGCACAGAGTCAATATCGCAACCCATAGCGATTTACTCAAAGCGGCAACCGAAATCACAATGGGTTTCAACGGAATGGGATAAGTAATGGGCTTCAACGAAATGGGCCCCCAAATTCTGGCCCAAGGAGATATCAGCCCAAGTGTCAATGGTGTGACCAATTGGGCCACACAGCAAAAAATTGCCCAAAAATGTCATCTGGAGAATTTACTGCAAACTGTACAGTATCCAATTATGAAAAAAATCACCAATGGTTAGTTGACTCCGCAGCGTCCCACAATATGACTACGGATCTGTCAAAACTATCAATTCACTCTGAATATGATGGCACAGATGAAGTGGTCATTGGTGACGGAACAGGTTTGCCCGTATCTCACATTGGTTCATTGTCACTTAATTCTCCAAATCACAAATTTAATCTTTATGATACTTTATGTGTACCCACAATTCATAAAAATCTTATTTCTGTTCATCATTTTACTAAACAGAATGGTGTTTATCTAATATTTCACCCTGATTATTTTTTGGTGAAGGATCGGATCACGGGGGCGACATTGCTCAAAGGCGCATGTGAAGATGGAGTGTACCCATTTCCGGAAAATTTACCATTGTCGTCAAATAAAATTGTGGCTTATGTTCACAATCGTACCTCTATTGATGGGTGGCACAAAAGACTTGGTCATCCTGCGTCCAAATTAGTCAATCATTTAATTTCCGCTTTTTCTTTACCAACACATAAAAATGGTCGTGTATCCTCTTGCATCTCATGTTCCCAAAATAAAGCTCATCGTTTACCTTTCAATAATCATGGTCTCACCAGCACTGCACCCATTGAGCTCATTTACACTGATGTTTGGGGTCCCTCTCATGAAATTGGTATTGAAGGGTCAAAATATTACGTGATTTTTATAGATCATTTTACAAAATACATATGGCTATATCCCATTTCTCATAAATCTAGTGTTCATAAAATTTTTCCTCAATTTCGAAATCTTGTTGAAAATAAATTTAACACTAAAATCAAAAGTCTTTACTCCGACAATGGTGGGGAGTACATTGGTCTCAAACCTTATCTTTCACTCCATGGGATTAGTCACTATACCACTGCCCCTCACACACCTCAACAAAATGGCATGTCCGAAAGACGTCATCGCCATTTAGTTGAAACCGGTCTTACTCTTCTCACTGATGCTCATATGCCTTTATCCTTTTGGCCTTATGCTTTTCAAACCGCGGCTTATCTTATTAATAGAATGCCCACTTCAACTTTAAAAAATAAATCCCCGTTTCAAAAATTGTTCAATCAACACCCCAATTATTTAAAACTGAAACAATTTAGGTGTTTATGTTTTCCCTTAACAAAACCCTATAATCATCACAAACTTGAGCCAAAAGCTCAACCGTGTGCATTTATAGGTTATTCTCTTTCCCAAAATGCTTATTTATTTCATGAGCCAAACAGTGGCAAAATTTTTCAATCTAGACATGTTATTTTTCATGAAAATGATTTTCCGTTTCAAAAACCCCAAACTCAAAAATTTTTATGTCAACCCATTGTCCCGTCTGCCACACCCGAAAAACCCCCAAATCAATTTCCAAATCCCTATTTTGTACACCCACCCGACCAACTCCTCAATCCACCAATACATCCAAACCCAACCCCAAATTCCACCATCCACAACTCATCTACACCAACTGAGTCCTCCCCAGTACTCTTGGTTCCCCCGTCATCATCATCTCCGGCTGTGGGTAACACTCGATCATCATCGCCTGTGACCGTGTCCCCGTCTGAACCGTCACCGCTCCAGGTAAGTCCTCTTCCCTCTTCTCCTTCAATAATTCCAGCACCACCTGTTGAGCATGATTCACTTCGCACACACAGCATGGTTACTAGATCGATGAACAATATATATAAACCAAAAAAATCTTTTGTGGTAACCAAGCATCCTCTACCCCCCTCACTGGAACCCACATCTATTACCTCAGCCTTAGCTGATTTTAGGTGGCGTGATGCCATGTCGTCTGAGTTAACAGCACTTATGCGTCACAATACATGGCATCTTGTACCCCCTCCCCCCGATTGTAACATTGTTGGCTGCAAATGGGTGTTTAGAATTAAGAGGCATGCCGACGGATCCATTGACAGATTTAAGGCCAGACTTGTGGCCAAAGGGTTTAATCAAAGACCCGGACTAGACTACACAGAGACATTTAGCCCTGTAGTCAAACCAGTCACCATTCGCACTGTGTTAACCCTAGCTGTTATGAATGGATGGCCTTTGCGTCAATTAGATGTGAATAATGCCTTCTTGCATGGACATCTTAGTAAAAAAGTTTATATGCACCAACCCCCTGGATTTCGCAGCTCCGAGACACCAAACCATGTTTGCTGTCTCACCAAAGCTATCTATGGGCTGAAACAAGCCCCTCGGGCTTGGTACACTGCTCTTAAACAAGCACTTTGTGAATTTGGTTTTATTAATGCAAAATCTGATACTTCATTGTTTGTATTTCATGATGGCAAAATCTTGGCCTATTGCTTAGTTTATGTTGACGATCTAATTATCACAGGAAACAATTCAGATTTTGTTGCTAGTCTTATTTTTCAGCTTGGACAGAAATTTTCCCTAAAAGACTTGGGGCCCCTGAATTTCTTTCTTGGTGTTGAGGTCATCCCTACACAAGATGGGTTATTTCTGACTCAACATAAATACATCAGGGATCTACTGTCAAAGTCAAGCATGGATGGTGCAAAAGATGTCACAACTCCGCTGTCTACCTCTGCTCCCCTGAAACTTGCAGATGGCTCCTCCCCAGTGAACCCAACTGAATATCGCAGCATGATTGGAGCACTTCAGTACCTCTCCTTAACCCGGCCAGATATCAGCTTCGCCGTCAATAAACTGTCCCAGTTTATGCACAGCCCAACTCAAAATCATTGGACGGCCACTAAGCGACTGCTGCGATATTTAAAGAACACTATATTTCATGGGATTAATATTCATAAATCATCTAACACAGCTCTCACTTGTTTTTCAGATGCTGATTGGGCTGGCAGCCTAGATGATCGCAAGTCCACCTCAGCATACCTCATCTTTCTCGGCAGTACACCCATCTCTTGGAGCTCCAAAAAGCAACGTGCCACTGCTCGCTCTTCAACCGAGGCTGAGTACAGGGCTCTAGCCATGGCTGCTGCTGAATCTATGTGGCTGCTGTCCCTGTTCCATGAACTAAAGATTCCTCTTTCACAGCCACCATTGCTCCTTTGTGACAATTTGGGGGCAACTCACTTAAGCTTCAACCCTGTTCAACATTCAAGGATGAAACACATTCAGCTCGACATTCATTTTGTCCGTGATCTGGTCGCCAAAAAACTCCTCAACGTTCGTCATGTTCACACAAATGATCAACTCGCGGACCTTCTCACAAAGCCTCTCTCAAGGCAAAGGACCTCTTACCTATGCAACAAGCTCGGCCTATCCGATGGTAGCCCGTTCTTGCGGGGGCGTATTAAGGAAATACCCGAACCCAAATCAAAACCACAACTGTCACCATAAACTCTATATGGCAGTTTCCTTTTCTGCATATTTTTGACAGTAAATGTAATAGTACCGTTAGTATGTTAACGTTAGAACATCTACAAATCAGGCTTCTAATTGTATACTCTCCTGTATAAATTGTAAGTAAATTCAATAAGAATGGATGCTGAATATTATTCACAATTGTGAAACTCTTTAACGTTACCTTCATTTATTCCAGTGGTTCCGAAACCTGAACTCGATAGAGAAACAGGTGAAAGGAGGAGAGGCAGAGACATTGTTGTAGCCATTGATCATGGTCCTAACAGCAAACATGCATTTGATTGGGCCTTGATCCATCTCTGCCGCCTGGCTGACACCATTCATCTTGTACATGCCATTCCAGGTAAATATGTAATTAACAAAAAATATCCTGAGATCAGAGTTCGATTATGCCCATGTCAGTAGTTTGTATGGGTGCATTTCATTTTGGATTAAAATGTTGGGTTCTTGTAGATATGAAAAATGTCCTTGTTTATGAAGCGACTGAGGGACTCCTGGAGAAGCTTGCCGTCGAGGCACTGCAGGTGGCAATGGTCAGTATTTCCGTA
Organism: Salix arbutifolia; assembly: GCA_025169955.1. Lineage (NCBI taxonomy): Eukaryota > Viridiplantae > Streptophyta > Magnoliopsida > Malpighiales > Salicaceae > Salix > Salix arbutifolia. The sequence continues at coordinate 13,979,666 of CM045905.1, read as the reverse complement.
GATTGGTTGAATTTGTTCTATTATCTGTATGTAAAATATTTAAAATTTGATTTCCTGTTCCTCATCAGAAGTGACAAAGCGAATTGCAAGACATAAAGTTCATAAATAAAGGAGTTCTTCCTTCTACTTCTAAAACTAATAGACATTGATTCTACATTACAGAAGATACCCGGATCATATATTTAATGTTGATGTATAAGAAGAAGGGATTGGATCCTGTTCTTTTTCCTTGATCCATGAATAATTTATTATTAAAAAAAGGGACACATCAGATACAAACAAAATCATAATCCGTATGGTCGATGGATCTAATCTTAATTAGAAGGGAAATCGGAGCTCTGTAAATAAAAGAGAATTGGAAAAAAACCATTCCTTTATTTCTTACAAAACTCAGTAGCTTCTTGCCTGTATTTCTGATTTGTTATTGTTGTGGAGTTTGGCACTAACCTCAGCTTTTGTGAGAATGTGCATTGAGGACTCAACCTTGCCCAATGTGTATACTGTTAAAGAACCATCTTATCTAAAAGCTTAAGCTATTAGGTAAGGCCCTAGAATATGATTTATATTATTCTCTAACACACCTCCTTAAGTGAAAGCTCTTTGAGATTGAAACTTGCACACAGACCCACTCTACCTTGTGCTTGATTTTTATCAAATAGAATGAGGGTGATGAAATTCGAACTCGTAACCGCTGGGTCAACAAGACTCTGATACCATGTTAAAGAACAATCTCATCTAAAAGCTTAAGCTGTTAGATAAGTCCCTAGAATATAATTTATTATTCTCTAACATATACTCTCTCTTGCAGTTTTTTATGTGCTAGTTTATTCTCTTGTTAATAAATCTAGTTTTAGTGTGGTTCGTTGTGTTAATTTATGATCTCATTAACAAAATCTGGATGGTTTGTGCATAACTAGGTAAAAACTGCGGCTCGGATTGTAGAAGGGGAGCCGGGTAAAGTAATCTGCAGGGAAGCAGACAGGTTAAAGCCAGCAGCTGTGGTTATGGGCACTAGAGGCAGAGGCTTAATCCAAAGGTTCTATACTAGTGTGTTGATATTATCCCAATTCGATGTTCTCTCTCTCTCTCTCCTTCCTTTTCCTTCCCATCTGATTGTGTCATTGCTTTATCATACAGTGTGCTGCAGGGAAGTGTGGGAGAGTATTGCTTGCACCACTGTAGAGTGCCTATCATAATTGTTCCTGAAAAAGGTATTATGATCTAACTTAGTTTATTATTCTCTCAAATCGAGTTTCAAACGTTGGAGACTTCAAAAAGGTTTTCCTTTCCCGAAGCCGGTTGATGCAGTGGAATTAGCAACAGAAGTTAAGAAATTGCAAGTCATGTGATGGAAAAACATGAGTTTCTGGGGTAGTGGGAATGCAAGTCGATCGAGTTGTAGTGCTGATTGAGACTTTGAAGCAGAAAATCTTTTGTTCTCCATCCTTTTCTAAATTTTTATTCAACTAACCTGCTGTTGCAAAATTGTTTTATTTAAATAACTGACTGCAGAAACAACAAATTAAGCTTTCCCAATTTTTAGCAACCTGGTCTGGTGTTCAAAATAGCAAGTGTTACCTTTTCCCAAGTTTCAGATTCTACACAGAACTTGGTTTGTCTCAGGAATGGCGATTGTAATCGCAATTATGATTCCTACACTGCAGACTTGAATGGATAGGACTCCAGGATATTGTTTTACAAATTCTGTGGTCTTCTTTGCCTTGGCTCAAAATTATTTAAAAAATATAGATTTCCCACCATTATATATTCCCTTCACCTTTGAGCGCTGATCACGCTTGTTGCTTTGTCCAAAGAATCAAATATTAGATTTGTCGGGGCTATTTTCAGGATTCTTGTTACAATGTAAGGACATAAACTTTGGGAGATAACTAGCTCGAAACAATATCTTTAGTGACGAACCAAAACACACACGCGCAGCCAAAAGAATATTTGTGGGTTTTAGCTTTATATACCTTGGAATTGCACTGTGAAAGGTGGAGAGAAACCTCAAAGATTATGAGGAGAAAAAACTTGAAAGAAAGCAAAAATGGACCCAGGAAAGAGAAATAGGCTATTTCATCTTTCACCATCCATAGAAAACAAAGAGAATCAAAGAGATCTTGCCTTCGGATGAGGCCAGGTCCACCAAAGTCACTATTCGAAAATGAAGCCAGCCTGAGGCTCCTGGTAATCCAAGAACAAGAGGTGCAGTGAAGGTGTAAGCGGTCTCTGGTGGTCCCCTGCGTATTGCCCGAACCAACTCTGAAAGGCTCCTTTCTTATTAAATAAGATTTGACGATTACGAGGTATGTCTGGTAATAATGTGAATTCAAGCCATGAACTCTTCATAGGCGCAGAATAAATAACTGCATGTGAAAGTTCAAGCTTGCTATTTCACATTTTGGTCACCTAAACCATTAAAATGATGTCAAGGTTGTAGCTTCTCCTGCATCATCTTATCAGAGATCTACAAAAAGATATTGAAGGAAGGAACTTAATTTGGGTCATTTTCAGGCTGATTACTGGCCTTTCTGTTGCCTTGAAAGAAGAAACCTGTCATGGTTAGGAATTGAAGATTAATGGGAGTTTTTTGTAATCTAGATGACCTAATATGAGGGGGTTGTCCTCGTGGTTAAGAAGATTATACTTCCTCCTCTGCCATGATGGTTCAAAGTCAAAGGAATGAAACTCCCATAAAACCAATAATCATGGGATAAACGACATGCCTTGGAAAATAATGAAAGAGGTGGACTGAGTCTCGAATACAAGCTGGTCTGAGAATACCAGATGGAACTATTTTCATACAGGCAAAATTAAACTCATCCGAGATATTTAAAGAGCGCCATAATGAGCAAACATAAATGCAATATGGCTGTATGTTAGGACATGGAAACCATTGCAACGAATTCTTGCCTCTTCTTGTCGATTTATTGCCCAATTATCAAAGTCTCAATCAATCTATGTACAATTCTGCTCTGAAGGGAGCTGGGAAGGTCCACCAGTAGGCTCATGTCCTCTGGTTTTATTTAAACTTCTCACTCTGGTTCATCCAACAGAGGGACAGCTTGTGCCATTAGACTAACAAGGACAAGTTTTTATGAAAATTACAATATACTTGTGGCCATTATTGCATGTTAATCACACTTGTGGCTTGTTTTCCTTCTTCTGCGCTTTTCCTCTTCGGAAAAAAATTGCTATGAAAGGGGAAATTAGTCCATGAAAAGGCCATTCATTTTATGTTCAATTGCCCTACCATTGCTTAAACTTTCCTTCAACCCTAATTCTTTGGTCCCCCTCCATCGCTATCGACCATTTTGGTGTAATGGAAAATCACTCAGTATGGTGTGGTTGCTATATTTACATTGCTAGGAAAAGAAGCTTTGATGTTAATAGGTATCGATTTTATTCATACCATGTGAAAAGTATACATACAATTATATACGCTATGTACTTAGAGAAGTAAAAGAATCGGAACCTAAGGCAAAGTAGAATAAAGTCCTCAGGAATTGTATAAATTGAGATTCTGATTCACATCTCCACCTTCAGATTGCTAGCTTCCATAGAACCTGCAAAAGTTAACATGACAACTTTTAGAATCCATTGCTCACCTTACCAGAACATGAGTCATCGCATTGTGTGATTAAAGGGGAATTTAGGAACAGCAAAAGCCAGCCTCATTATCTAATGGTTGCTCTTTCCTCCAACTAGTAGATTAAATTCCAACATGAGAAACAATTCATAATTATCAATGTTATTTTGTTGTAAGAATTATAGACTTCGTCAAATTTTTACCTAGAGGGCCATTTTTTTGTCTTTACACAGTCAAAATGCTTCGCACCTTTGATTCGTTCTTTATAAAGAAAGAATTGTGAGAAACTTAATAGTCATTGAAAAGAATCGGTGATCTCGATCATTTGGGAGAATACATAGGAGTTTCAAGTGACCAACTTTCTCCATCTCTATCACAACGACTCATTTTAGTCCCAAAGCAAAATCATTAACTTTTGCGGGGCTCTCTTTGCTCTTCATCATTGGTAGCTTAAACTATTTTGCTTTGTTTTTAGCTTTCAGAATTTATCAGATCAATAAAGTGAAGATAAAAAAGACATGATAATTCTATCTTACCTGTAAATGGCTGAATTGGGAAGGATGTTTGTCTTCCTTAATCAAATGCTACATTGTGAAGATTTTGTAGATCAGCATCCCAAGTTGGCGGGGGTTGGATTTGCTGCAACATAAGTGAAGATAAGATTAGAGGAGGAAACTAAATTATATGAAAATAGATATAAATGGACAGAAATAAAAAGTGAACGCATTACAGTGAAGCTGGATGAGTCAAGAAATGTTTCAGGAATAGATACAGGAGTACTAGTGGTCCTTCTAAGCCCCATATCAGGAGGATTTATCCCCATATCCAGTCCACAGCATGTAACTAATTGTTGTTGTGCTGGATTAAGTTGAAGGTATGCAGCGTCAGTCATATCCGGTGTTGGTATCCCATTTGAGGGGAAATTGGTTGAACAAGCATGAAAAACCTGTTGATTGAAACAAAAAGGAGTTCATCAGTAACAAAATAAACTACCAAAACACTTGAAATTTTACCAAGGGTGATAAAGATCCACCCTGTGAAAGGATTTACTTTACCTCTTTGGAAAATAAGTTGTCAATGTTGAAGTCAAGCCTTGGATTTACAGCAGCTAGTTTCATCGACAAGAACTGTTCAAGAAAATGGGTCAGGTAAATATTATATTTTAGAAGAACAATAGCTGAGAATATTAATCTTAAAAAATCACCATAGATCGCTAATTACCTCTACTTGTCTCTGAAGAGATTGAACATAGTTAATGATTTCATCAAGCATGCCTGCCTTTCCAGTGATTTTATTGCACCCTGGTACCAAATCTTGCAGATACTTCATTCTTTCACTGATTTTTTCTCTCCTCACCTGCATAACACACACATGAATATATTAGACGGGGTTTCTAAAACAAATCTACAGAGTAGAGGGAAAAGAGGGGTCGGTCAAAACAGCAAAGAAAATATTAAAATTCCAACTCACTCTTTCAGCTAAGCTGTGGCTGTCGGTAGCTTGGCCGCGACGTGCCCGGACATGAATGTAATCTGGCTTTTGAACCTCAGTTACTTTGGAATTGTCCTTGGAAATCTCGGCAGAATAGTCTTTGTTACTGTTATTGTTTTTGTTGCTGTTGTTATTGCTGTTACTGCTTTTGTTTCGATTTTTCTCTGAGGTGTTTGACTCTCCTTCCTCCGCACATCCTTTGATCCTTTTGTCCCTGGTGTCCTCTTCCGCAATAACCTATAGATCATACAAAAACAAAAGGTTTAATTTACTATTCTAACAAAACCAGTCAAACAATTGAATTACTCGAAGATCTTTTGCTTAAGATGCTTTAAAGTCAAATTAAACAAAATTGTAATGTGAACAAAGGAAAGAATTTAACGATGAAAAATCTGGATTTTTCAACAGAGTTTCAAAGAAACAATGATCACATGCCAGAAAAAAAGAAAGAAAAAAAAACACACCTTTGAGTTATTCTGCACCTTATCAAACTTTCTCTTCTTGGAACTCTCTCTTCCAACCCCATAACTAATCCTATCTGACACAACAGACTCTGCACCTCTCCTTGTAGCAGTAGCTGTCGCCGCAGCAGCTGCAGCGGCCACCGCCGGTGGGCAGCTAGAAGTCCTGGAAATGGCACCATAACTCAACTCAAAACCCAACCCATTAGTGTAAGGAGGCCCAACACCAAACCCCACAGCATGATCATTATGCCACCCATTATCCACCAAACCCGGGTCAGGTTTCACAGACCGGGTCACCACCTCACTTAACCCACCCTCATGAAACCCCGCTTGTTGGAACACCCCACTGAATTCACTAAAAAAACTAATCTCTTGCTGTGGTAGCTGGACCTCCTGCTGCTGCTTTTCTTGTTGCCATTTGATACGAGCCCTTTGTCTATCAAGCACTGTTACGTCAGTACAGTGCAGCATGTTCTCTCCACCAGCTGATAACAAAGCTCTATAAATCATCAGTATCCCAACAAACCAATTCAAGAAACTACAAAAACAAAGAAAGAATGCTAAACTCTTTAACAATGGGGGTATCTGGCACTACTACAAAAACAGTTTATAGCAGTGCGGCACAGCTAATATATTGAAAAGATACGTGTGTATAGAAGTGAAAAGTGGAGAGAAAAGAATGAAGTAAAGGGAGAGAGAGGGATGGTGGGGTATATATATAAATGTACAGAAAAAGATGGTGGTGGCCGGAATTTGACAAAGACTACTGGCCTGGACCTGGAGGGATAATTAGGAGAGAGAATGAGGGGTGGAAATATTGGGGCAGAGAGCCATCGAATGTAACCATAACCAGAGGCCGTGGGCAGTGGGGTCCACTGACATGACTGCCACGTGGTAGTGTCCGAAGATTGGAAAAACGGCGATTGGGGCGGATGGATGGATGATCAAGATCAGATCAGATTATATTAGATTAGGTTAAATTAGAAAAAGTGTGTTCTGTTGTGGATGCATGGGAAACCCTGCAAAGGAATCAAAGGGCCTAATATATATAAGTATGATCTGTTAAGAATGATGATGTGACTGTTTAATTTTCAAATTTAGTCACTCGTGTTTAGCAGCGGACTCGACTGAATGGAAAATGATATTGAAGTATTATCCATACATTTTAAAAAATATAAAAAAACCTAGTACTCGACATTATAAAAAGAAAAAAATAATAATTAAGATTGACAATCCTAAGAATCCAATATGCATGGAAGAAATTAAAATAATGATAATAAAAAAGTCCAAAAAATCAAAACACTAATAAATTCAAGTGAGATCATCAAGATTTATGAATGAATTATGCAAAGAGGGTAATCCATTTAAAGATAAAATGATAGGTTGACGTCTGAGAATGGCAACGGATCGAGTTTCAAATGAAACTTGAGAATATTTAACTTGATGTAAATTAATAATAAAAAAAACATAGGTAGACCTGTGACTTGATCAACCCACGACAAACATAGTTAAGATCAGGTAAAAAATCATTGACTATTTTCCTTTATTATTTTTTTCAAAATGATATCAATCTTATTTTTTTTTATAATAAATAAATTAATTAATTAACTTAGATTAACTCACCTGACACATGACTTGATACTTGTCTTAGATTGACTCTCGAATCGACTCCAATAAAATAAGGGGACAACCTTGAATTTTGAATTAAATAGAAAAAAAATCAAATTAACAAAAGAATTCAAAACAAGAAATAAAACCAAGAGAATGAGGACCATTTAAAAAAAATAAAAACCAAGAGAAAAAAATCCAATGATGAAATTGAAAACAAATAAAAATTTAATAAAAAGGCTAAGAATCAAAACTTGAAATCAAATGATTGAGGGTCTAACCTTAAATATAATCAAACTTTGAGTTGAAGAATAAAATTGTAAAGAAAAAGAAAGTTAACAAAACAGTCCAAAACAAAAAAAATAAAAATCAAGAAAATGAGAATCAAATTCAAAAATAAAATAAAATTATGGATCCAAGGATAAAATTGTAACCAAATTAATTTTTGATAAAAGAGATAAAAATCAAAATATTGAAAGTCTAATCTTAAATATCATCAAACTTTGAATTGAAAAGTAAAATTGAAAAAACAAGAATCAAATTTACATAAGAATCTAAATCAAAAGATTGAGAACCAAAACTAAAAAAATAAAAATCAAGATTATGGATCCAATAATAAAAATAAAAAAATAAAATTTTATAAATGGACTACGAGTAAGACTTAGAAATCAAGACATTAAGTGTCAAATATGAAATGTCATAAAATAAGAGGATACATTGATTTTTTTAATGTTGACCATTAACTTCAATATGAAGGAGAAAAGGGAATAGGAAAAGAAAAACAAGGGTTGGGTGACACCAAATCATCATGCAAATAACTATATGCAACCCCCCTCGTGGAAGAGAACATCATGGAGCTCCAAACACCACAATAGTACTTGATTTTCTTCCAATGAATAGTCATTTGCCACTCAAAGAGCATAGAGCCACTTCTCATAAAAATTTTAAAATATTTTAAGAAATGAAGAAAGACTAAATAGCCTTAAACCCAATTTAGTAATAACATAAAAACCTAATGAAAATGTATAATTGGTATGTCTAACAATTATACTAGAATGTTCATTAATTTTATTATATATTAAAGTTTTTAGAGTTATTGAAATATTGGTCAAAATCATTTAGAATTTTACAAACTTATTATAAAATTTATACAATATCCTATTTAAAAAAACTTGCCAAAGAGTTTTATATTTTTTTTAAAAAAATTCTCAAACAATTCTAAGGATTTTTGGCCATATGAAAGAAAGAAAATTGTATTATTTAAAAATTGTTTATTATTTTTTAAACTTGTTTTGGAAAAAGACCTATTTTTTTGGTAATAATACTACCAAAAATAGGCATAAAAGCTATTTTCCAAACACACCCTTTAACCAAAAAGAAAAAACCTTTAGCAAAAGTGTTGCTAGCCAAACAAGGCATGAACCATTAAACCAATTTTGACTCAATCAGGTTTACTTGGCCGAGTTGATGTAACCTAGTTGACCTAAAATTTTTGGTCCAACTATAAATCAAACAAAAACCATGGTTTTGACTTGAAAACAAGCCAAAAACAGAACCCAAAATAGATAAAACTTGTCAACAACTCAATATTTCGGTCAAAACCAATCAAAACAAGCAAAAAACACAAAGAACATCGATGAACATTTAAAATAAATTCTGCAACACAAGCTTTAAATCAAACCAAAATTCATGAATATAAAAGGAACATAAATATAATAAACCATGCAAAGATCAATAATCAAGCAACAAAACTCAATAATCTTGATTTGACCAAAAATAAAACCTAAGAATTAAACTCACAAATACAGTTGTTAATGCATGAAGAAACTAGATTATTGTTTGATGATGTCATGTAAATGTGAAGATGCAAAGAAATGAAATAAAGCAAATAAAAAAATTATAGTTAAGGCAATATTATTAGAAAGAGCTTGAAGAATAATAACCTAGATTTTGCCCAGAAATGCATCAGCCTACTGCAAAACCTTAAAATACATACCAAACCTTAAAACCAAATCTTTTTGGTTCATACTAACCACTTTGTCATAATGATATATGCTTAAATCAAAACAAACAACATCTTAAAAACATGGGAAACATGCATGAAATCCCATTTTCGAAAATTGGCAAATAAAAACATTTAGCTTATCCATGCAATCTGGATTCCAAATTGATTTACAAAACCTATTTTGGTCATGACTAAAGCCTCATCAATATAGAATTACCTACATAGCTTATCAATGCATTAACCAAACTAAAAAAAAACTAAGAAAGCAAGCATTATTTTATCAAAAAATAACTTAACTAGAATTTTTTTTTATCACATTAAAAAATCAATACATCCAAAAAATGCTTTACAGAACAACATCAAACCATAAGATAAAGAATTGCAACAAAAAGGCATGTCCCTACTTTTCAAGCATTCCAAATAGTTGTCATTTTTGTAAACATAAACATAGTTTAAATTATAATCAAAATCAACTCAAATAGGTCACATGGACTCCACTTTTAGGCTAGGAAATATACCTTTATAATTTTAAAATAGTTATTGTCTTTCTTGGCTGTCATTTATAAGGTTTTGTTTCCTCAAACTTTTTGCCTTTCAAAGATGAAGAGATCCTTATGGTAGGCTCGTAAACCTTCATAACTAGGGTATTTTCTAAGTATTTCTCTCTTTCTCTATCTTTTGTTCTTTCTTTTTTAGCTCTGATTTTGCAAAAGGTATTCATATGGTTTTGTTAGTGTTTTTATGGATTTAATATAAGATTGATTAAAGCTCAACCCTTTGATCAAAATTATAGGGTTCTAAAGTGTGTTTTACAGATATGAGCATCGTACCTATTCTAGATTTCAATGGTGGTTTTAATGACATGCAAAAAGTCAAACGATAAGTCTACCTCTTGAGTATGGAAAAAAAGGTTTTAGATATAATCATAAAATTATGATTATATAATTCAAGATTCTTTACCTAGTATTATGGTCATTAGAAAATCTAATGGTCTGCAAAAAATTGGGTAAAAAGACTAGCTATTTAAGGGGTGAACACATTACTCCTAGTGCACCATACCTATGATAAGCTACATTGTTTTTTCTAGGTTAAGTTATATTTATTGGTCTCATCTAAGGTTCAAGATAAATCTTTCTTTGTGAGAGAAAATTTTACCCAATTAGAGCCAACACCTAACCATTTTTAGCCCAATTTTAACATCATTTTTTTGTATCTTTAATATTAAGATATTCTATACTGTAGTTTTATACCTCCTAATAGTAAATTCTATAATTAAATCCTAAAACTTTAAATATAAAAGTGAATAAAATTATTGGTGAAGGATTTTTTATATTTTGGTTAAACTCTAATGAATAATCATAAATTGGTTATGATACCTGTTTTGCATTTTAAAATATGAGAAAGATGAGAGTTTTGTTTTTTTAAAACATATTCTTGGAATACTTTTAGTATTTGGTTGAATACACAAAAATAAAACTGTTTTTGGGTGTTTTTTAAATAAGGATTTACTTATTTGTTTGTTTTTCAAAGATTTCATAGAAAATCAAGTATTTGTATCAAGTTCATATATTAGAATACAAGTTTATGACCTGACTTGATATTGAACAAAATTGGTAGAAAAAACATGCAAGAAAATCATAAATATTAATTTTTTAAATGAACCTTGAATTTTTTTTGGTTTTTTTATTATATTATATTACATTATACTATGGGTTTATTCCAACTCAGCTAGGTCGGGTTGGTCTAGTTGGTAGCCCAATAGATATGGATTATTTGTTTTAAATTTGGGTTAGGCCCTACCCAATCATATAGGCATAAACATTGGGCATAAGCCTCATCTAGTTAGGCTAACTAAGGCCCAACATATATTTATTTAGTGGCCACGACCTGACCCAATTATTTGGGCTAGACTGAAATGAGCCCAATCTATTATTACACACTTATTAAATTAGCACTGCATGCAGAATGAATTCACATTGTGCATGCAATGGTCACAATTGCAATGAAGGTGAGGAAGGGATTACCTAGTGTTAGGGAGCCTAGTTAGCGATCTAGTGGAGGCATTGTTGGCTCATGATAGGGCAAAAAACGTTGGTGAATGATTTGTTGGTTGGAGGGAGAGGTTGGCAAAAACAAATTCACAACAAAGAGGAAGAAACTTATGGTGGTTGTCCTTGGCGCTAAGGAGGAGATGTGGTTATAATGGTGTTGGGCTGCCATCACCCATGGTGTATGGCAAGTGGCGGCGGCTAAGAAAGCGGTGGAGGAAAAGAAGAGATATGGTAATAGTAGAAGAAAAAACTAGGAAGAGTGATTTTTTTGTCAAGTTTGAAAGCTGGTTGTTTGATGCTTAATGCATGAAATCCACCCCTATTTGTAGAGGGTGGAAAAAGGGACATCTTGTCTTTATTTATAACAAATCTTGGCCCTTGATTCATCTTGGAAAAATCTCAACCATTGACTCAAAGTAACCATCATGAATTGTTAATTTTTTAAAGTTAAGGACTATACAAGTTGGCCCTTTTATATTAGTGTTGCCACGGCTATGGTGTCAATTAGCAATAAAAAATCATATCAGGGTGTGGTTAAATGTTAGACCATCATGGTGGTATATATTTTTTCAAATCTGATGAAGAGATGAGGTATTAAATGCACCTTAAAAGTGGCCTCATGAACAATCTTTTTGGGCTAAAGAAGAAGAAGACAATGAACAATTCTTAGAGAATGTATCATCTAGTTCCTTTAGCATATGAGACGATGCGTCATCAAGTACCTTTTTATTTTTCTTATTTTCTTCTTCTTTAAAATGGTGCAATTGTGGCCAATGTTTAATATTAGGGAAATTTTCTAATAACAAAAATGAACTAGGTGTTTTGAGAAACAACTAGACTGATTCAAGAAACAATTAGACTATTTCAAAATGATGACATTATTTTGGTAAAGACCTGAATTTGCATTTTTTTTTTCATGTTTGTATTTAAGTCTTTTGGGCTATTTAAGAAATATGAGTGATTATTATGTGAAAAAGAAAACACAATAAATAGATATGCATAAATTAGCTTGTATAATAACATTTCATATATTGGAAAATTAAGAGTCAAAACATTATCTATAATGATATAAAGGCACATCTGTTCATGGGTAACACGTACCTGAATTGTTAAAAGAATATTTAGTAATGCATTCTTAATATTTTTTAAAAGAGAATATGATGTACATCAATTGCAAGATTTCAAACAAATGAAATAGGACTAGTGAAAGAAACAAGTAAATACTCATCAGCATGATCTTTTTAGTTTTGATAATTTGTATAAGTCTTGACATTATGAATATTGAGTTGTATATAAGTTTTATGGGATGATAAACACCTATGAAGTCTTGATATAGATACTTGTAAGAAAAGTATTGTATGCATTAAGATGGTCATATAAATGGGGCTTAGACTGATAAGATTCAATGTATAAAATTTTTAATATGATTTTTTTGTGAGTTTGTTTGGTTTTTACATATATCTTTCAATATCAATTCTTATGATTATTATTTTTTATATTTAAAATTGAGTTCTTATTTTTTGAATTGTTATTTATTTTATTTAAGTTAATTTCTCATTTTTCTCATTAAATTGCATCATCCTTAAGTTTTTTTCTATCAAATTTTTATCCTTACTCTTTTTTCTTTGTTTTTTTGAGTGGTTATGTTTATTTATTTTTTTATTGATCTCATTCGTTAGAATTAAAATTAGTTGACAATTAGATTTCCTTATTAAATCTAGGTTAAGATTTTATGGGATACAACTTTTACAAATGAGACTAAGGTCTAAGAGATTTCTTGAGATTGCTTTTTTTTTTTTTGCTTTTCTAAATTGTTATTTTATTTTTATGATTTTTTTTACCTTTTTTTGTGGTGTGATTTTATTTAGTTAGCCATCTATAATTGTTTTTATATTTCATCCCCTATTACTTTTTTTAATAAATAATTTTTATATTACAAATAATTTTCAATTTAGGTCCTATTTCTTTTATTTTAATTTTCTCTTATTTTGGAGTATTGTTGTTTTTTCAAGTTTCATTCTCGTTGGTTTTTTCCTGACAAATTTTATCCTTTTTTTTCTTGTTTTTTTCTTTCGCAATTTTTTTTTTAATAATTTTTTTCTCGATTTTATCATTCAAAATTAAATTTATTGAGAGCTAAGTTTCTTGATTGAACATGCCTTCAAGATTTCACAAGTTGTAGGTTTTAGATATTAGATTAGATTTAAGAGATTCGTGTGGGTTTGCTTAGTTTTTCTTATTTTTTCTAAGCTTATACTTCTTTTTTTCTATTTTGTTTTATGGGTTTTTATTTTTATTTTTTGGATTCTCTTCTTATGGGTTAAACTACATGCATACTTTACAAAGTTATAAATATTCAACACGTAATTGGATCTATTTTCAATAGATGTACAAATTGGTTCCATCCTATTTATCTTTTTTAAAACAATTAGCAAATTAATTTATTTTTTTAGAAAAAAAATCATCACCAATAACAATGATTGGTGTTTGATATGATAATGATGACAAAAGTGAATAATGAAATTATTTTAATTTTCACTCATATCTATCTCCCTTCCGCTTTCTATTTTTCATTTTCATTCATTTCAATCAAACACCAATAAAATAAAAATAAACTTTACATTTCATTTTCATCACTCCATTCTGTAATCAAACAACACGTAAAGTTTTGGTGGTTTTCAACTAGTTTTTCTGAATAACTAAACATTTTTCTCAAAATAACATTTTTTTTTAATCTTGATCCATCTAACAGACGTATTTGGAAATTCATCTTACTAGTTTTTTCTTTCTTTTCATCATCCCTCCTGTGAGTTCATAATTTCACCACCGACACAAGTTATTTTAGCAAGTTAGAATGAACTCTACTCGTATACATTGAGTGGATGCAAGTTTCTTACTAATTATAAGCTCTGAAAAGGATGGCAGAGTTGCCGTCGTTAACTTGCCTAGCCGGCCAGCTAAATAAAAAATGAAGATGAAGACATGGAAAATGATTGATGGATCGGGTTAATCGGTATCGTCAAGAAAGAGCGGTTAGAATAGGGACATGAAATTACAGTGCCAGATATTATGGTTGTGTTTTCTGTCACAGATTTCCACTAATAAAGCACAGAGATTTTGCACGTTGGGTGTCTAATATGTTAAGCAATCGTTATCACGTCTTAATTATTAGTCACTGTAACGACAGGTAACAAAAAAATCTTTCGATGAAATGACATGGGGTTGTGTTTTTGCGCTAATTGTCTCGACATTAGAGCTGTCTGCTATCATTTTTCTAAAGTAAACACCACATACTGTGCCTCATTTGAATGGTCAAACCTTGATTTGCATGTTTTTATGTGCTTTTTAATTATTATTTTTTCTTGTTGGTCAATATATTAGCAGTATCCTGAAGTCCAAACAAAGCTTGAAGCTCAATACTGGAAGGTAAGGGCTTGCGAGAATGGCTACGTGGGAACAAGGCCAGAGAGGATGAAGGCAACTTCCATTATTACCTCCCGGGCCCTTCACCCCTCTCTCCATGTTTCTTCTTCTTCCGCTTTATTATGAGTTAGGCAGATGGGACCTCTCGTTCTCGTTCTCGTTCTCATTTCTTCTCACTTTAAGAAATTTGCTTGGCTTGAAATTTGTCACTTAAAGATAGAAAACCCGCTTCCTATCTTAAGTAAAACTTCAAATTTGCACCATGGAATATATATATATAGTTGTCAAAATCACGAGTTAACTCGTAAAATCGTCTGATTTTACGAGCCAACTCATCAAACCTTGTCAACTCGGGTAGAAAAATCGATTTTGATCAAACTCGATCAAAATCAGTCAAAATCATAAAATCGGACCGGATTAGTCTGATTTTACGAGCCAACTCATCAAACCTTGTCAACTCGGGTAGAAAAATCGATTTTGGTCAAACTCGATCAAACTTGATCAAAATCAGTCAAAATCGTAAAATCGGACCGGATCAGTTCGATTTTACAATCTAGATGCTTCAAGATTTTAAAGCCAAACCAATTCATTCCTTTTCGATTATACACAAAAATATTTGCCTTCTCAATTATTTATCCGATGTGGGATAAATTGAGAAAGGAAAATTTTTGCTTGTCTCGACTGAAGAGTGAAGATTATGGCTGAAGAGTGAAGAATATTTATACTAAACAAACATTTGGGACAAATGCATTGTCCCACATCGGACAAATCAATTTGTCCAGCATTTCTGCTGGACAAATTGTGTTATATATATATATATATATATATATAAAAAAAAAAAATAAAAAAATTATAAAAAATATATATTATAAAAAAATAAAATTGTTGTGTTGATTTTATAAAAAATAAAAATTATATATATATATATATATATATATATCATGGAATCACTCTTGAAAATCAGTAATATTAACTTTAAAATTTATACTTAAATTTTGTTTCTAAATTATTTTTATGTCCTGATGTCGAAATAATTTGTTGGAGTTGGAGCTAGTACTAGTAATATCGGTGTTGATATCAGTATTAGTACTGATAATCCTTTCAATAATAATGTTTTTGATGAATGTATTAAAACTAACGAGGAAAATGACGATCATGAGACTGATTTTAATTTATATAGCACATCAGCAAAATATTTATTTTAAATTTGTTAGTTTTTACCTAATGAAATTCTATGGACATAATTGTTTTGTAATGTATTTTTAAGTCATTTTGAATTATATATAAACCTTAACTAATGGAGTTTTATGGCCATAATTTTGTTGTATTGTATTCGCAAATATTTTACTTACGATTTTTCTACCTACACGATTTTAGCTGTGATTTTACGATTTTTATACGGAAAAATTCAGGTATGATTTTATGATCCGAGTTTTCAAAACCCCTTCCATGTCGTGTTAAAATCGCAATTTTGACAACCATGGCAATAGGCATCCCTCTTTTTACATGAATATTTTTTATCAGCTGATTGAAAAGTACAAGCACCACTACTCATTGACATTCAGTATTAATTTTATCTTTGATGGATAATGGAAAAAATAATGGAGGGGAGAGATAAATATACAGTGGGATGGGTAAGGAGGCAATGAAAGATTGCAGCAGATCCGATGTATGTCTAGGGAATCCTAGTTCTTGCAGGGCCTCTCTTCTCTATTATAAGGAGAGAGAGAGAGAGAGAGAGAGAGAGAGAGCATTGAAGTTAGGGTCTTTGGAGAGTGTTCTGTCTTTGCTTCACTAATCCACATGCACCTATAATTTCCAATCGTATACGTATGTATACTATGGGCTTCCTTGATCATCTTCAATGCACCATTGTGTTCTGTTTTTTAATATGTTTGTTTTCTTCGTTTTGAAGCCAGAATATGGGATTTGTATGAAAATCCAACTCGAGATACATACATATATACATACATATATATATATATATATATATATATATATATATATATATGGTGGTTCAAGAAAAATCGAGATTATATTTATATATATATATATATATATATATATATATATGGTGGTTCAAGAAAATCGAGATCCATGGGCTTACACAAGTACCTAGAAGAACTAAAACAAGGAGCATTTATTCGATTATCCTCTTTTATTTTAGATAATATCCTTTTGTTTAGGGTAGAAGTCTTAGTGTACAATTATAAAGATGCTCGCTAATTTCAGTTATGATTACATTAATTACTCTGTCTGATAAATTGAAACATTGTTTTCAAAATCTATTGGAAATATGGAAACATTAATACAAGTTAAGCTGCATCTTGGCAGTTAATGTTCAACTTCTTGTGCACTGCATGAGATAAATCAAGTGCTAAGCGAGAAAGATGACGCATGACAGCATTTCTCCTTTGCCTCTTGGCATCAAAATTTTCATTTTAAGAATTTTCTTGCCATTTTTGCCTACCTGAAATCAACAGCATGGTAATAGAATAATAAATCTATTATACATATTAGCCAATGACACCCATCTGCTCGACACGGCTCATAATAATCAAAATTTTGTGTGTATCAATCATCTAGTAGGTGACCGATTAATACGAGTTTGAGATTAAAAAATTTGTTTTCTTTATAATTTTAGATTCGAGTTTTATAGTTGTTAATATGATAGTTACTGAAAATTTATATAGCTGTTAATTTCAAGATCCGTGAGAATAACCAAAGTACACAGAAAATGACAATGACATCCTCGTTAAAAAAAAATCAAGTGAAAGCAGTAATCTCCCATAAATCTTCCTTAGTTAGATACTAGCTAAATGCCCGTACTACGTTACGGGCGTAGTACGGGTGGAACAAATAATTTTTACAGCTGTTGAGATTAAAATATAATATTTTAACATGTAAAGTTTGATATACTGAAAGGGATCAACATCCTTTATCATACTAACAGTAATATCGAAGTCTTAACTTCTAAAATTATCATCACTATTACTGTCAAAACAATAAACATTATGAAACAAATCTGAGAGAAAAACAAAAAAAAATATTAATAAAAAAGCACGTAGGAACAAAAACTAAAATTATTATTATTATTCTTAATATTAATATTATTATTGCTTTAATAACGGGAAGAAAATGAAATTAAATCAAAGGCTAAAAAAAAGCTTAAAAACATTAACAAAAGAGCAAATAAAAAAATAAAATAAATGAAAAAAAATAAAAAATTATTGACTGGAAAAAAAATCATTTGACTTGAAAATTAAAAAAATTTATCGCAGTACGTTGCGGGCTGAGTAAGAATTTTTTATTATTGTTGGGATGAAAGAAATTAATAGGATATGCTGGTCCAAAATTAAAATATAATATTTATATATGCAAAATTTAATATAATAAAACAGATCACTACACCCGATTATAAAAATAGTAATATCGAAGTCTTAACATCTAAAATTATCATTGCAGTTACTGTCAAAACAATAAAAAATATAAAATTATCCCGAGAGAAAAAAACTGAAAAACATTAACAAAAGAGCAAGTAAGAAAAATAACTAAAATTTTTCTTTTTCTTTTTCTTTTTCTTTTTCTTTTTCTTTTTCTTCTTCTTCTTCTTATTATTATTATTGTTGTTGTTGTTGTTCTTATTATTATTATAATGAAAAAAACCAAAAATAAATGAAAGATTAAAAAAATCCAAATAATTTTAACAAAAGATCAAACAAAAAAATAAATATAAAAATTATGAGGTAAAAAAATTTACTTGACTTGAAAATAAAAAAAACAATAAAAAAATAAAAGAAAGAGCAAATAAAAAAAATCAAATAAATGATAAAACAAAAATAAAAATTACTAACTGGCAAAAAAATTACGTGACTTGAAAATTAAAAAAAAATGGATCGCACTACGTTGCGGGCTGAGCAAACAATTTTTATAATTGTCGGAATTGAAGAAATTAATAGGATTTGCTGGTGTAAAATTCAAATATAATATCTATATATGCAAAATTTAATATAATAAAATAGATCACCATACTCTATTATAAAAACAGCAACATAGAAGTCTCAACATCTAAAATTATCATTGTTATTACTATTAAAACAATAAAGATTATCGAATTGTCCCAGAGGAAAAAACTGAAAAACATTAATAAAACAGTAAGTAAGGAAAATAACTGAAATTATTCTGATTATTATTATTATTATCGTGTTAATAATGAAAAAAAACTAAAAAAATCATAATAATTTGAAGAGAAGATCAAATAAAAAAATAAAATAAAAATTATGAGGTAAAAAAAATTCATTTGATTTGAAAATAATAATAAAAAAAAAATAAAAGAAAAAAATAAAGAACAAATAAAAAAGTGAAAAAATGAAAGACTAAAAAAATCATAATAACTTTAACAAAAGATCAAATAAAAAAATAAAATGAAAATCATGACGTAAAAAAATTCATTTGATTTGAAAATAATAATAATAAAACAATAAAAGAAATAAAAGAAAGAACAAATAAAATAAATAGGATAATAATAATAAGGGGTGGCGTTTGGGACAGTGTGCTGCAATAAGGGCACCACACTTTTGTGTGCTGTTGTGTTTGCGATGAGGGGAGAAAGAGAAACAAAGTATCTTTTCTTTAAGAGCAACAACACGCTTTGCTTCCTTAGCTAAACAACCTGGCGTAATTTTAGAGCCCAAAACAAAAAGGTGGACGAACGCTCGCGAATCATGAATGAAAAATATCCAGTCTACAGGAACGGGGTCTGATGTGTTTTAGTATATAGGATAATAATGCCGGAGGACATTGTTGGAATATTCATGGTTTTACTTGTAACGTGGGTATCTGCTCTTCTATGGCTGCTGAGACGTGGGCGGTATTTCGGCAGGGGGAGCTTGAGGTGTTTGACTCTGCCGTTCTAGCTGATAGCTTGCTTTGCATAGAAGTGATGAGGTTCATTTGGAAAACTCTATTCTGAATATAGTTTTAATTCTTCCTGTACATTATTTGAACATAAAATTTAAAATTGTTGACAGAAAGGGCAAATAATATTTTAACATTAATCTTTAGTACAATCTTTCAACTATTTTTTTTTTATCTCTAAAGGCACATCTTTATTTTGTCATATATAAATTTCAAATTATTTTTTATTTTTAAAAGTTTATTTTTGACACTGACACCTTTAAATAATTCAAAAATTAAAAAAAATGATTAAATAAAAATTATCCAATGCTGGACTCCATCTTCTCAGCTAGCTGCATAGATTCATATATTTTTAACATTCATTTTCAATCTAAATCAAGCCTCAAATATTGATTGTTGAGCACTATAATTAAGTTTTATTTTAAACAAGACTTTAGGAAAACATTTCCTAGTATATATTGATGGTTTTTTTTTTTCATTTTTATTAAATTTATGATAAAAGATATTTCTTTAGCTAAAACATTAATCGAGTTTAATTACTATCCTCTCTGTTTGATGAGTCCCCAAGACCAATTATCATTTATTGAATCATTTTGTTCTCGTCCATCACATTTCTTTGTAAATTAGTTCTTTGCTTGCAAGTCATGTACCCTATGGGGCACATGGAGTTCACCAAAAGTTTCACCAACTTCTCATATTTTCCTTCTTTTTAATAGGCTCCTTAATATTACTTTGTTCCGAGTCAAAATTTATTACACTGGTAAGGTTATAGAAAAGTTTTATGCAGTGTTTGTTTGACACTATATTTTAAAAATATTCAGGGATAGAGGAGTGCAATTTTCAATTGTTGATGGCCGTCTATCAAGAAGAGAAGAGATGGTGAAAGTGAAAGCAACTTATCAGACTCTGATTTCCCGTCTAATCACTACCTTTTGGCCCCAATATTTGTGAAATGTCAGTGCCGGTCTCGGTAAATTACCAATTTAACCTATGCCCTTCCAAAACTTATCTTTGGTGGTTCTTATTTTATCGATGAGTATCGTGCTAATATAATCACCAATGGATTTACAAATGTAAAAAACATGTTAACCAACAAGAAAAATATCAATTTTAATACGTCGGTATTTTCTTCAATAAACATGACATATCAACCATAAAATAATTGCATATAATTTCATCAGTGGTTTTTTAAATATTACCAATGGAATGAAACTATTGGTGATTAAATAATAGAACAATGACATTTGCGGTAATTCTTTTAAACTTTCTAAAAAATACTGACGAACTTAATCCATTATTAAGAGTGTTAATAATCATTTCAAAATATAACTTTAAAAATACTTTTTAAAAACAAATGTATGTAAGAGAAAAATAATATTACCATATGTTTCGCATATGAAATGAAAGAAATGGATTCACTAGTGTGCTTGATAATGGAAACATGAATCTACTGATTATGGTTCTCCGAGCCGAATCATGACCATCACATGAAACACTTCGATGTCATATGTTAAATATATTCCTCCTATATAGCCTCCAAGATATACATGAAGGTTTGAAATCCTTCCAAAATCACTATGTCATTCAAGCCTAAATGGGTGTTTGGTATTGTGCTACAAATTGAGTTTGAAAAAAAAAATCCCAACTTTATTGTTTGGTTGAAGTTAAAACATCGATGGTTTGAATGGGTCCCATAAAGTAAATTAACAAAATATCGATGGATGAAAAGCAGCTAATAGCTGTTTTATGAAAGGATTTGCAACCACCATGGGTCCCATGGGTTGCCTTTTCACCATTTCTTTTTCTTGCTTTAAGTTTTACTGTCCCACAAAGTAAAATTAACAAAATATCGATAGACGAAAAGCAACTAATAGCTGCTTTTTGAAAGGATTTGCAACCACCGTGGGTCCCGCAGGTTGCCTTTTCACCATTTCTTTTTCTTCCTTTAAGTTTTAATTACAAATCTTACACATACAAACCAGAGAGTGCGCTTCTTTCGAGGCCCTTTCTTTGAATTGTTTCTCTTTGGGGTCCCTGCAATCTCAATTGGCTCTCTCTAATGGTTAGTTAAGGTTTTGACAAGATAAATTATGAGTTATTTTTTTAATTTTATAAAATAAATTACATATTTTTTTAGTTTCAAAATTTATAATTAATTACTCTTTTGATTACGTTTAATTTAATATTGCTTTATTTAAATATATTTTATTTTCTCATCAAACTTTTTATATTATCTACCTTTTCTATTTTTTCAAAGAAAAAATCCTAACAATTTTTTAGTTTAGAGATTTTATTATATTTATTTTTCATATTATATTTTTAATTTCTTATTTGAAGGGAATTATTTTTTATTTTTATTTTTATTTTCTTATTCTATATTAAACTTCAAACTCAACCATAGTTTTAACCAAACACTTCAATTTTAGTTATGAATCGCAGCTAAAAGTACTTTTCATGAAACTACTTTTTTTAAACCTCAACTACAATAGCAACCGTAATACCAAATACACCCTAAGAGCTCCTTTTCTTTCGCATAATGGTTTTTTCCTATGACTTGTTTGAAAAATCACGTAACTTATATGCTATAAATAAATTATCAGTTAATAAATAAAAATTAAATTTTTAACATTTAGTTAAAAAAATATTTATCTTGATTTCAATCTTACTTGGCTACAATGGTCTTTTACAAAACCCTTCTGACAATAGTGTTGTTAGCTTTATCCAATAAAGTTTTTCCTTGTAGTTCAAATTTGTGAAAGAATAGCATTATTAATATTAGTAAAATAATTGATAACGTAATAAGAAAACTATTTATGTTAAACTAACTTAAGCTTTGTGGATCATGCATCAATCATTGGTTTTCATTTAGGATTTTTGAAAACATGACTTCGTTTAATTAATGTCATTTCTATCAATGACTTCATTGTTGCTGTTATCCTTTGAGTAGCCATAATATTTATAAACTTGAAATTTTATTCATTAATTGAAATTATATTTTCAAAAATTATTTATTGTTTTATATATATTTTTTATTGTGCATGAAAAAAAACTTATATTAAGTCATTGGGTTTCCACTAAACAAGCTTAGTAAATGGATTCCGCTTTGAAGGGACCCTTTCTTTGGCGTGACGACAATGCACTTGATAATTTCTTTGTCGAGAATGGTTAAATGTGTCTCAGAACGTTCATGGTTAACACCTAATGACTTCTGGTCATTAAAATTACTGGTAGAAACTATATATTCCTCCTATATAGCCTCCAAGATATACACGAAGGTTTGAAATCCTTCCAAAATCACTATGTCATTCAAGCCTAAGTGGGTGTTTGGTATTGTACTACAAATTGAGTTTGAAAAAAAAACTCCTAAAACTCCTAACTTTATTGTTTGGTTAAAGTTAAAACGTCGGTGGTTTGAATGGGTCCCATAAAGTAAATTAACAAAACGCCGATGGATAAAAAGTAGCTAATAGCTGCTTTACGAAAGGATTTGCAACCACCGTGGGTCCTATAGGTTGCCTTTTCACCATTTCTTTTTCCTGCTTTAAGTTTTACTGTCCAATAAAGTAAAATTAACAAAATGTCGATGGACGAAAGCAGCTAATAACTGCTTTTTGAAAGGATTTGCAACCACTGTGGGTCTCACAGGCTGCCTTTTCACCATTTCTTTTTCTTTCTTTAAGTTTTACTTACAAATCTTACACATACAAACCAGAGAGTGCGCTTCTTTCGAGGCCCCTTCTTCGAATTGTTTCTCTTTGGGGTCCCTGCAATCTCAATTGGCTCTCTCTAATGGTTAGTTAAGGTTTTAGCAAGATAAATTATGAGTTATTTTCTTAATTTTATAAAATAAATTACATATTTTTTTAGTTTCAAAATTTATTTAATTAATTACTCTTTTGATTACGTTTAATATTACTTTATTTAAATATATTTTATTTTCTCATCAAACCTTTTATATTATCTACCTTTTCTATGTTTTCAAAGAAAAAAATCCTAACAATTTTTTTAGTTTAGAGATTTTATTATATTTATTTTTCATATTATATTTTTAATTTCTTATTTGAAGGGAATTATTTTTTTTTATTTTCTTATTCTATATTAAACTTCAAACTCAATCATAGTTTTAACCAAACACTTCAATTTTAGTTATGAACCGCAGCTAAAATTACTTTTCATGAAACTAGTTTTTTTAAACCTCAACTACAATAGCAACCACAATACCAAACACACCCTAAGAGCTCTTTTTCTTTCACATATTGGTTTTTTCCTATGACTTGTTTGAAAAATCACGTAACTTATATGCTATAAATAAATTATCAGTTAATAAATAAAAATTAAATTTTTAACATTTAGTTAAAAAAATATTTATCTTGATTTCAATCTTACTTGGCTACAATGTTCTTTTTCAAAACCCTTCTGACAATAGTATTGTTAGCTTTATCCAATAAAGTTTTTCCTTGTAGTTCAAATTTGTGAAAGAATAGCATTATTAATATTAGTAAAATAATTGATAATGTAATAAGAAAACTATTTATGCTAATACTAACTTAAGCTTTTGTGGATCATGCATCAATCATTGGTTTTCATTTAGGATTTTTGAAAACTTGACTTCATTTAATTAATGTCATTTCTATCAATGACTTCATCGTTGTTGTTATCCTTTGAGTAGCCATAATATTTATAAACTTGAAATTTCATTCATTAATTGAAATTATGTTTTCAAAAATTATTTATTGTTTTATATATATATATATATATATATATATTATTGTGCATGAAAAAAAAACTTATATTAAGTCATTGGGTTTCCACTAAACAAGCTTAGTAAATGGATTCCACTTTGAGGGACCCTTTCTTTGGCGTGACGACATCGCATTTGATAATTTCTTTGTCGAGAATAGTTGAATGTGTCTCAGAATGTTCATGGTTGACACCTAATGACTCCTGGTCATTAAAATTACTAGTAGAAAAACTAGCAATAAACCTATCCATATGACACACCTGATTTTTTGTTAGGTATCAATAAAAATTAAAGGATTAAGATACAAATATAGTAAATCATTCTTATTTCTTTTTTTTAAAGCATTGGTAACACCTCTCTTATATGGAAGACTATCTAAAATTTGTTTACCCACGAAGACACATTAATTTAAGTTTAATTGCCATAAACTAATTGATTTTATTCAATTTCTTGAAGTATTGAATTTGGGAAAAATGAAAAATATAAAATAGTTTTGGTTTTACATGCTTTTTGCAAAAGATGCATGTGATTACTATGTGTATTAAATTTCATTACTAGAATGTTTACTAGCATTTCCTATGTCGTAACTCATTTATGAGTTATTCTCCTAAATTTATCCAAAATAAAACTAAAATAAAATAAAAAAGGCGCATAAAGCTAAGGTTGTTGTTGAAATTCTTATGGGGATACAATTACACAAAATTAAATGTTTTATCCAATTAAGGGTGCCATTATAATAATTACAAATTGAGTGACCAAGCTACAATTGCACCTTCTCCCAAAACTGCAGGCACACGGTCACCGGAGGTAACCCACTGCGACACGTAATAGGTACCTTGTGCGTCTATAAATGGCGAAGGAACGACGGGGAACAAGGGGGAATAAATAGGAAAATTTACAGAAAAAAATTGGGGGAGACAACGATAACACAAGGGGAGAAGAAAGATGATCAGGCAACCACAAAAAACAGACAAAAAAACATACAGCCCCTCCCTCACCATTGTTGCAGTAGCCATAAGTTTTTTTTGAGGAGAACAGTGGCAGGGAAATAGAAAGGGGAATATGATAGCATAGTAAAAATTACAATGTATCCACCAACAACCTCCATTTACACTCTTCCTTGACGCTAACAACTCTCTCTCACACACACAGTCCAGGTGTAGTGCTCTCTCATTTGGCAGTTCCTCTCTTTAAAAAACCATTCACGCTGACAACCCTTTCTCTCCTCTAATAGCATCCAGTCGACCACCTAGAACCACCCTCTTAGCACCGACAACCTCTGCTCCTCGCCAGCATCTTCACTGGCGGTCCAGCTCTACTTCCCTAACTCTAGTGTCAAGTAGCAGCAGCAACACAAAACAACCATGTTTTGACGCTCCTCCCGGCTACCACAGACCAACATTTTCAATGCCACCAACCACAGAGTCTCCTCTACCCGGCGGTAGTGGCAGGTGAGCTTCTCATCACTCTCGGCTGACCACCTTTCTACTGTTCATGTAACACGTGAACAGTGTAGTTTAATTTTTTTTTTGGTGTCTGATTAGTGGGTTGGACCTATTCTCGTCCCGTCCCAAGTCCATTAGAGTTGGACATTTTTTTTAAAAATAAATTTTATTTAAAAAAAACAAAAAAGTGTTGTTTTCGTGTATACAGCCAAATTCCAAGTTTTTTGTTCCAAGCATATTTTTTGTAAAAAAAAAATATGTTGCATCTTTCACATGTTTTGAATGAAAATTAGATATCGTAACTAGTTTATGATTATCCGTTGGAATTTGACAAAAATATAAAAAATAACAATTATTTTATTTTAGCCATGAGAGTGTAAAATTACATTGTAAAGTACACACACAACTAAAAAAATGTTTTTTAAAAATGTGGTCAAACTTTAGAATGATCAGGTTTTCAACTCCCAATGAAATAGAGACTCCCTCACAAAGCGAGATCTAGTTTGAGACTTAAAAAAGATCAACTAATAAAAATCTTACTTATAAAAAACAATCAAACAACAATGTATCTTATCTTAGGTAGGGTGCATAGGAGGTGATGCATCTTCACCTTGCACAGCAAGTCCCTTACCTAGACTCTAACAAATCAATAGGTTTCCTAGTAACTTTATACTAGGTTGTGACTCCTAGGATTTATAGTCATGATTTTACGGCTTTAAAACCCTCTTTTTACTATGTGTTGTCTTCCCTCTGAGGATGGCAAGGCGTGAAGCGTGAAAAAAAAACATCATCATGACATCCTTTATAATTTGGTTTTCAATACTTTAGGAGAAAAGTTATATATATATATATATATATCATTAAAATAATATGTATTAACAACCTACAAAAAAAGGTACTCGGATTTTAAAAACCTAATGATACCTACCCTCGTTAGTGATTCTTAGTAGAATTTTGGTTGTCCTTTGCTTCCAATATTGTGATTTACTTTACTTTTTGATATTTTTCTTGAAACCTTTTGATCTTGGAACATATTTGGACCACTACATCATTAGTTACTAGAATTTTGGCATTCTAATAGCAATGGTATAAGTTATTTCAAAAGGTCAAAGCCCTAAAATTTGGGCATCATAGGTGTTTCATTCAAAAAGTATTGGTATAACTTATTTCAATACAAAAAAAAAAACCCTAAAATATTATTTTATAATAATATTAAAGTAAATGATTAACTAGAATCCATTCAATACACACCCTTATTTTTTTCTAATAAATACACACATTTTAAACAAAGCCTTTCTCTCTCTCTCTCTCTCTATCACGACCCGATTCCCGGATCCGTGACCGGCACATAGATATGGTTCCCCTCCAAGGTTCCACACCTATGCGAACCCAAACTTACACACAAACTGAACATTCTTATTCAGAGTTCAACGCAGCGGAAATAACAAAGTAAATTTTATAACATAATTCAAATGTCTTAATACAAAAGTTGAGTAATCTTATTATAATAGTGGAGCGCTAACTAGACATAAAAATAAAAATATCAATTACAACCAAAATAATAAGTTCTGAAATTTCAACGATAATGATTTGCTAACGAGCTACGATCCTGAAAATAATAAATAATGAGGGGGTGAGTTCAACAACTCAGTGAGTAGATAACATCTAATATACACATGCGAGATAATATAACAACGAGAAATATATTATCGAATCAGCTCGGGGTTCTTACAAGAAGATTTCTCAAATAGGTCATATCAAGGAGGTAATAGGTAAAGCTCGTCAGAAAATCAGAGTGCAATGAGCATGACGCTCCATACTGTGGGATGATCAGTCCACACAGGTTGGTGACTTCCCCGACCAACTAGGATTTCAAATACGATGTGCACAAAGACTAACATTTCTCTGTTAGCGTGGGTATTCTGACTGGCATACCGTAGGTACATATATATATATATCATAATCAAACAGACATATTCATATCTCAAGGCTCAACTCATGACATCAATCAAATGAGGAGCTATCAATTCACAAATAGATATTGGCTCATATCAAGAACGTATATTCAACAATTGATTATGCTTTATCGTAACAAGAATAGTACTTAATGTATATATTATCAAGAAGCATAATCCAAATACTAGAAAATCAAATATTTATAATATTTCTCATGCATATTAAATATTATCCACTCACCTGACTTAAAAGCGATCGAAATTCAAAAGCAGAATATTGACGGAATCCTACTAACGTACCGCGGGCAGAATATCAGGATTATCTGAATATATATAAAAAATACATACTCAAAAATGACTCAAAAGAAGTAGAATACCTTTAGTAAACATATCTAAGAGTTCAACTCATAATCCTATGTGTTTTGAATTAAACTATCTATTTCTCGCAAAACCTAAAAACAATGGTTTCTTTCTAAATCTAGTTCAAGATACACAATTCATAAAATTAATAATAACTCATCAAATAAACCTTAATTATCCATCAAACCAATCTGAAATACTCAAATTTCACTCCAGGGACCAAACTGCAATTTTCCAAAGTTCAGGGACTAAACTGTAATTTTCACCATAAGGACTAAAATGATTTTTTGTCATCTTCAACCTCCAGCCCAGAATTCCAGCAAGGGTTTTTCACCATTTTTTTTCAATATTTTCTTAAACGAAACACATCAAAATCTTCAAAATCATCTACATTCAAACCTATTAACCATTACCCAAACCATTAAACCCTTAACATCTTCATCCATCCATCCATCAAATTCAAATAAAATCTACAAACCCTAATCACCAATGCAAGCAATTAGCTTAACTATTAAACAATACTTTTACATAATAACACATACACATTACCTTAATATTTATTTCTCCTCCTTCCTTCTCCTTCCTTCTTTTCTCTTCTTCTCCTTTCTTCTCTCTTTCGGCTCACTCTCAATTTTTCAGATTTGCTTCTCTTCTCTTCTTTTTCTATTTATATTTTACAAGTTACTACTATATCCTTAGTTCATTTATACCTAATCTTAAGTCATTAAGGGTATTAATGTCTTTTCTACTCAGTTTCAAAACTCTAAAATTCTTTTCCTATTTAAAGTTTCAAAACCCTACACTCTCTTTCCTTGTCATGGAGTTTGATAGTATTTTGAGTTCTTTACTAATTGCAATCACTATTAGTATTTTTTTCTTTAATCTTTCCCTAATAATCCTAGATCTAATAGTTTTATATATAAATAAGTTGTTTTGTGGATGTTTTGTATAATTTATTGACATTTTCCTTTATTTTTTTTGTTTTCATTTTTTAATATGTAGCTATAGTGAAGGATTTTTATATATATTATTAATTAACCAGTTTTTAGATTTGGTATCAAGATAAATATAAAAGAGTTATTAATGTATTGCTAAAAAATAGTATTAAAGTAAATATATTTTTCTCTTTAACTAGGATTTAACTTTATAAATAGCTAAGCTTTTTTTCTTTAATTATTTTTAATATATACAATTATTATCATAATAATATTATATTGTATATATCCTATAAATCAATCTAAATTTACAACATATAAACAAAATTGAACTTATAATTATGAATATATGATAATGAATGATTAACTAAGAAAATTTAAAATTAGCAATCATGTTCCTTATACATGCGAGGTTCTCATATGAAAAAAATTCCAACAAAAAAATTGAACAAAAAAACTCAAAAAAAAAAAATTATATAATGTAACAACAATACAAAAAAAGATAAGAAAGTGCAAAATCTTACTTTAATTCCATTGTGATTGAAGGTGAGAAGAGAGAAAAAAGAAGAAGAGAATGACATACCTTTGAGGCATGGAGAACAAAAGAAGAAAAGAGAATGAGTTAAGAAGAAGTGAAGGGGATAGAGAAGAGAAAGAAAGAGATCTTTTTGCAAAAGAGGAGAGAAGAAAAAGAAACACACTTGTTTGTTATGACATTAGGGATTCTGGTATTTTAATTTGGAGCTTTTTTATATACAATTTCTCTAATAGATAACTAATATTAATATTTTAAAATTTTATTTGTGATTCTGTTTGTAATATTTAATTGAAATTTTAATTTAATAAAAAAAATTAGAACCCCCCCAAATATCATTGATGACTTTGAAGTTCGTCGGTGATTCCATTTGCAATGAACAATAATTAACAATGCAATTGAAAAATCAACAATTCCAAAGTTGTTAGAAAAATACCAACAGACATTAACTGTTAGTGATTTTGTCTGTAATGAACAATGTTGTTTAGAAGTGAATACGAATATAATAAACAATTTCATTGCGAAGTGAACAATTTCAAAGCTATTAGTAAATATTGTTAAACATTAATTATGAGTGTAATGTATAGTTATATTTAGTAGTGAACAACTCCAAACCTCTTATAAAAATACTAACAAACATTAACCATAAATGATTCCATCAATAATGAACAATGTCATTGAGAAGTGAACAAGATATAATACACCACCATGCCATACAATTCTTCTCTCAATGGTAGTGGTGATACAACATCCTTATCAACTCTACCAATGAAAAGGTCTTTTTTGTTCTTTTTATACCTGTGATTCGTTAGTAAGAACCATCAATGACAATAAAAGGATAATATATTTTACTACCGTTTATTAATTGAAAGCCTTTTATTTTATATAAAGTATGAATATGCTAATTTTTCATGCATGCTTTAACCCAAAACCATCTCATACGGAGAAAAATCATTGATAATCAAAGTCAAACTTTTCTTCATCTTTAGATTTTGTTTCCTTGATTATCATAATTATTTCAACTAATTTATAAATAGTCAAAGTTAAATATCTATATTCTGACCATGATTATGAGGACTGGGTATGACTATAGATTAAACACATAAACTCCAACTTTATAGAGATTTCTGGTGGAAAGTTGTAACCCGTGAGTATCATAAGTCAAAAAGATTAAGGAGCAAAAAAATGACCAAAATAGATTGAATCCATCTATACATAACTTAAATCGTATGTTATATGATTTCACTATAAATTAAATATCCTCCTTATTAAAATATTTTCCAGGCTTTATCATTAAAAATGGTACAACATCATTCCATACATCGCATGATATGAATGATTCCATGTCATGTGTTTTGTAGCTTTTAAAGACATGAACAAATTTTGCAATCTAGGTGTGATTAGGAAATATCTAAGTATTTTTATATGCAATAAAATTCTTTCCTCTACTGGTTCTAAATGTATAACAAACATGCCCATATGTTCTGCACTTTGTCAACATGCAAAAGTTTGCACACGAGTTGATTTTTTGGTATTTTAGGTTGAGGGGTTTTATCATGGATTTAGAAGCACAAAAGTTTTTTTCAACATATTCCCTCCAAATAAAATATATCTTGTTCATTTAACAATTCTATCATAATTGACCTTACTCAACCTATGATCTGACTTGATAGTGAACATTTGTGCAATAACCAATAACTTACTATGATTTCTGCACCCTCCCATAATGGCTCTTGGGGATATTTCAAAAGATCAAAAAACTTGTTAACGTCTATATTATATTCTACATTTATGATTGGGCATCCACTTGCACAAACCTAATTGATTCTTATCATATCCATAACCATATTCCTATACAAAATTATTATTGTAATCTATAACTTCTTGCACATTGCTAGAACTAATAGTTGACTCAATCATCCTTTTTACCATAGTCTTGTAAGGAACATATAGTTCTCCATGTGCAAAGCAACACAAGTATTTACCATGGATATTTTTTAATAGAAGATGAACTATTATAACATTTAGATCGAGGAACCTTTTATTTTTACTCCTCTTATATGAACATCTAATACCGCCTCCATGAATATTTCTTGGATTAGAATGTGTATAATTAATAAAACTCTCCATCCCATTATAATAACTCATCCGACATAACCCTTCAAGTAAATCTCGATACATTCATGAACGATCATCCATTTATATCAAACCTATATAGAATATTGATAACATGTATTAATTAATTATGTAAACTAAATAAATAAACTTAAATTTTTTAACTCAAATTTATGTAATCTATTTTAATAGTACTTTTAATTCATTATCAATTATTTATATAAATTCAAATTTCTATACATTTACTAAAATTTCAACTCAACAATAAAATTGACAAAATATAAAATGTATACGTTAAATAAGTCAATATTTATTTTATTACAAAACACCTACGCCATAAATTCAAAATAATTTTAATCAGTTTACAAACAAATACATTTTTTAAAATCTCAAAAAACCCCTAACATGTACAAAGGATACATTCATAAACAAATTTCAATGGGAAAAAGCTATAAAATAAGTAAACATCCAAACAAAACACATATACTACAAAAATAGACAATAAAAATTAAATTTTAAAAACTAAATTCAACAAAAAAATAGGCACTTTTGCTTACTTAACGTGAGGAATCTTCAATGAAATTTGAATCGGTATAAGGATGCTAATATAATAAGTATTGGGGAGGCTAAATTTATGATGAGAGGTTGATTTGTGATATAAAATGAGATGGAGGTATGTTGTTTGTTACAGAACTAGGAGAAAGAAGAAAAAATAGGAAAAGGGGAGAGGAGGGTTGCTTGTCAGGTTATAAATAAATACCAACGATAATATAAATGGATTGCAATGACGAGTTAATTTAATTGGTAATTTTATTTGTATAAATGACACGCCATTATATATTTTGGATTTTTTTTATTTTTATTCCCACTGTAAACCCCTTAATATATACCAAGGAATCTTACATCGGCGTTTACAACAGATACAACAAGAGATTATTCTATCTATAAAGTTTACTGCAATCTACTAATAAAAAAATTCTATTGGTATTTTTGTTTGTATTTGCTAATATTCTGGTATTGCATAAAAAAAACTTTATAATTTTACTAAAACTAAGGGCAATGTAACCTATCAATATTGTTTACAATAAATATGCTCTGAATATAATAATCCAAGCAATGGAAATAAATATAAATTTATCCTTTCAA
The DNA here is from genome assembly GCA_025169955.1 of Salix arbutifolia. Lineage (NCBI taxonomy): Eukaryota > Viridiplantae > Streptophyta > Magnoliopsida > Malpighiales > Salicaceae > Salix > Salix arbutifolia. The sequence goes on along the minus strand of CM045905.1, from coordinate 13,946,886 downwards.
AATTTTAGTCTATGTCTAGAAAAATAGCTATGACCTTCTTCAAGCATGAAAATTAAATCTATTTTCATATGAAAATGTTTATTAATCTTATTGTATTTTTTATGAAATTTTTATTTATATTGTATTTTGCATTAATAAGAATTGTTTTTGTCTCACAACAACTTTTTTCAAATTGAAATAATAATAGGGAAGATTTTTTTAAAAAAAAAAACAAAAGAAAAAAAGAATTGTTAATGAACTACATGCATTATATAATTAGCATTCAACATTTGTATTACACAATTTGTTTTGTTTTATATATATAAATAAACGGCTGAAACTTGAAACCTTTTAGATCAAGAGAGACATTAATGTCAATTAAGTTATATATAATTTATTTTCTTTAAAATTAATGTAATTTGTAGAATCTGTAAAAAGAATATTTTTAAGCTTTTTGAAAATCACTACGGATCTCTCGTAAATCTACTTTTCCTGACGTTTTTGAATTTATCTGCATTGTACTTTTGACAATGAAAAGAAAAGATTCGTGGCTACTATCACTGTATTATAGGATGCTGAACGAAACTACATCGCTTGTTTATAAAGCTTTAAAGATTCGTTACTTTTCCAAGAAGAGTTGTTCTTGCGTGGATACATTTCGGAAACAATTCTTTACAGAACTCATGAAGAAAGAAGAACTTTCCCTCATAAGATACGTGTATGTGTACTCCATTTTCTTCGACAATTTTTTTTTAAAGTTAATCAGGAAAAATAAAAAAATAAAATAAAAAAAGAACCGTATAATATATATGAAAAAACTCAGAAAAACAAGTTAAGGCTACGTGTTCCTTCCCTTTTTTTTAAGAGTTAACAGGAGGATGGAAGAGATGCTTGTATGGAAACAAGTCCAATCAGTAAAAAATAAGGGATGGTCAAAGACTGTTTATGAAAAGGATGGAGGGAAGACAAACACCATGTCCCACTACAATACCAAACCACATCCGACAAGATATGCCCGGACCAAAGCTACTGCAGTTTCAGATTATCAACTCAGTTTTATCTTACTCTAATCTGACTTCACTTCCTGGCCTCGCCAACCTTTCTAGCTAGGTAGCTACTAGGTGTCAAGATAGCTTATTCATTACAAGAACACCGGAGAAAAAATCTATCCGGGATGCTACTGTCACAGAACCTAAAGATTCTAGCCAGCTTGGAAATTGATAGGTCCTCTCAAAGCTATTATGTTTTGTAAATGAATTCTTTTTTGAGCGATAATCAGCCACAGGTTTGTGTTATTAAATAATTGAATGGTTTACTCACATCATACCAGAGTTTAAATATAATAATAAAATAATAAATTGTTCTAAAAATACTAGCAAAACTACATGAAATCAGGACTCTAGCAACTAATTCCTACTAAATAATTGACATTTATTTAAATCATAAACAAACTTGACTCCTTCCTTCCGGATATTCAGGACACTACAGTGAGTGATTCCTCTTCTCTTTAGCTCTCCACAGCTCTATGAACTTGAGATTCTTTTTAGTAACTCTATGAGATCTTCTTGGTTTATCAATATCTCTCCTATTTAAAGGAACCTTGTCCTCAAGGTTCAAGTTGGTAAATCTCTCTCGTAATTCCTGAGCATTTCCCCAAGTAGCATCGTCATCTTGAAGTTGTTTACATTTGACAAGATTTACTTTAACAAATCAGGACTCTTTTTTTATTCAACGAGTATCTAAGATGGCTTCGGGCTCGATAAACATCTCTCTATTATCAGCCATAGGTGGTAACTCAACCGTAATGAGGGGGTCATCACCTAATTTCTTTTTAAGCAAGTACACATGGAAGACAGGATGAATACGAGCTTCGACAGGAAGCTTAAGCTTATAGATCACCTTGCCAATCCGTTGTTCAACTGATAGGGACCATAAAAGCGACTAGCCAATTTTTTGCATGCTCGTTTGACCACTGAGTGTTGATGGTAGGAATGAAGCTTAAGAAAAACCCATTCTCCCTCTTGAATTCAATATCACGCCTTTTAGAGTTAGCTAGTTGTTGCATGCGGTTACTAGCGGCATGTAAGTTGGCATTGAGCAGACTCAGTAATTCATCTCTAGTGGCGAGTTGTTGATCTACTTCATTTGCTAGTGACATCCCAATGTGGTAGTGAGGAATTGTTGGTGGTAGACGTCCATAAAGAGCCTGAAATGGGGTCATGCCAGTGGAAGCATGATAAGTGGTATTATACCAGAACTCAACCCAAGGTAGAAGAGAATTCCATTTGTTGGGTTGCTGGTGGACCCATCAAAGATATTGTTCGACACACCTGTTGACAACTTCAGATTGCCCATTCGTTTGTGGATGATAAGAAGAACTCATCTTCAATTTTGTACCTGACAATTTAAAGAACTCACGCCAAAAGTGACTGATAAAGATGGGATCTCTATCACTAATAATGGAGCGGGGCATACCATGAAGTTTCACCACACCTTCAATGAATTTCTCAGCCACCATTTTTGCAGTATAAGGATGAGCCAATGCTAAGAAATGTGCTGACTTACTATGCCAATCAACAACAACCAAAATGGTGTTCTTCCCGCCAAATTATGGAAGACCCTCAATGAAATCCATTGTGATGTCATCCCAGACTTGACATGGAATGGGTAACGACTGTAATAAACCTGCTGGTGAGAGGTGTTCGATTTAGCTCGTTGGCATAAATCACAAGAAGAGACATATTCTTTCACCATGCGAGCCATTGATGGCCAATAAAATTGTTGAGCAAGCCGTTTGTAAGTGCGCAGTACACTTGAATGCCCCCCAAGATGTGAATCATGGAATTCACTTAACAACTGCTGAATGATGTCAGAATTAGGAGGTACCACTATTCTGTTCTTATAATGAAGTAGATCATTTCGCCATGTATAGGGGTTGCTTGGGTTCTCAGTTGGCATCTTACCAATTTTCTGCATGTAAGGATGAGAAACAGTCTCGTCTTTGAGTTTATTCCACACTTGAATTTGTGGGACATATAAGTGTGTAAGGCATGGACTACCCAGCATGCTGGACAGTGCATCTGCAGCTGAATTTTCCTTGCCTGGCTTGTAAACTATCTCATACTCATACCCAAGTAGTTTACATACTCATTTCTTCTATTCTGGGTAGTGATATGCTGCTCCAATAGGTATTTAAGGCTGCATTGGTCTGTTTGAATTAAAAATTTGCGACCTAACAAGTATTGTCTCCATAACTGGACGACTACCATAATAGCCAGCATTTCTCTAATATAAATTGACCATGCGTGTTTTGATAGCCTTAAAGCTCAACTCATGAAGGCTATATGGCATCCCTGTTGAATTAGAACAACACCAATTCCATCTCCGGAAGCATCATACTCAATAACAAAAAGCTCATCAAAATTAGACATGGCAAGTGTTGGTGTGGAAGTCATTGCCTTTTTAAGTTCTTCAAAGGCTACTTCGGCTTCATCATTCCAGCAAAATTGTCCCTTTCATAATAGAGATGTCAGTGGTCGAGCAAGAACTCCATAATTGCGAACAAATTTCTTGTAGTAACTTGTAAGGCCTAAAAATCCATGAAGCTCAAATATATTAGTAGGCCTTACCCAATTTATCATTGCTTGTATTTTTGTTTGATCAACTTTTACCCTTTTAGGAGTAATAATATGAACCAAGTACTCTAATTCTTGCTAGCCAAATGCACATTTCTTCAATTTAGCAAAAAAATGGTATTGCCGTAAAATGTCAAAAGCCTTGTGAACATGTTTAAAATGCATGATCCAATTGGGACTATAAATCAAGATATTATCAAAAAACACTAACACAAATTTGCGAAGGTAGGGGCGAAACATGACATTCATAATGGCTTGAAAAATGGAGGGAGTATTACAAAGACCAAATGGTATGACTAAATATTCATAATGATCATTGTGGGTACGAAATGCAGTTTTATGAATATCATTAGCGGATGCCATAACCTGGTGGTAACCGACTGTCAAATTTAGCTTAGTAAAGTAAACCGCCCCATGTAGTTCTTCTAACATGTCATCTACCATAGGAATAGGAAATTGGTCTTTAATGGTCACTGCATTAAGGGCTCTATAATCAATGCAAAAACGCCATGTGTCATCTTTTTTTAACTAATAAAACAGGCGATGAAAAAGGCTAGTGCTTGATCTTATCAATCCCAATTTTAACATGTCTTGAACTTCTTTTTTTCAATTTCAGCCTTTTGAAAATAGGCATACCTGTATGGTCTGACATTGATAGGCTCGGTTCCTTCTTAAGAGTGATGGTGTGGTCAATCTCTCTTACTAGTGGTAGTTGATCTGGTGTTTGAAAATGTCCTCGAAATCCTTCAACAGCTGTTGCATTTCGAACTCCACCTTGTTTACTGGTAACTCAGCTTCACTTTGCAAACAAATAACAAACGTTGCTTTACCCTAGTGTAATTCCTTTGACACATCCTTTAGAGATGCAAGTTGAATGTGTTGGGCATTTATTCCTTGTAGCTTCTGTATTTGATTATTCCACTTAAACTCCATGGTCATTTTTTTCCAATTACAATCCATTGTCCCCAATTTCTCTAATCACTGTACTCTAAAAACCAAGTCCAATCCGTATAATGGTAAAGCATACAGAGTCAGAACGAATGGAATACCTTGAAGCAAGACCTGTGTGTTTTCAAATCTGTCTTGACATTTTAATGGGTTCCCATTTGCCACTTTCACATTGAAAGGCTGAGTTGGTATTACTGGAAGTTGTATCCAATTAACGATTCGTTTGCTAATAAAATTGTGTGTGGATCCACTATTGATGAGGATAGTCAAATCTTGATTCTCAATTTTTGCCATGATTCGCATTGTTCTGGCACCACCTAGTAAGAGCATGTAATGATATTTGAGGTTCATCATCTATAGGTTCCTCGTCGTCTCCTATACTTAACTCATAGTCCCTTTTTAGTAGAAAAAGTTGGGGCTTTCGACACTTATGGCCAAGAGTAAATTTATCATCACAATTAAAGAAGAGACCTTGAGATAGTCTCTTCTGCATTTCATCCCAAGCAAGATGTTTCATGGGTATGGCTGTTGGTGTCTTTGCTGGGGAGAATGAAGCAATTGGATTATGATTGAAGGGGAATGGCTTACTGTTTCGTCGTTGGCGAGTCAATTGCTCATCCCTCATTCGTGATAGGCTTATTACCTCCTTCAATGTCTTGGGTTTAAACATTCTAATTCCCTCTTCAATTTCTGGTTTCAAGCCTCCCATAAATGTCCCCACTAATACCTTTTGAGTCCAGCCTTGCACCCGATTACCAAACCTCTCAAAATTTTTGGGTAATCCCGTAATGAACCCCCTGTTTCACCCTTGATAGTGCTTCGTCAAAATCCTCACACTCCGGTGGCCCAAACCTTGCCCATAATTCCTCCTCAAAATCTAGCCACGTCACCTCCCTTTCTTCGTCTTTGTAAGGACGCCTCAACCATTTCCACCCCTGGTTTTCTTCTCCATGGAGATGGAAAGATGCCAATGACACCTTTTGTGCTTCGGTAGTGCCTTGATACTCAAAGAATTGATCCACTCTATTGAACCATTCAGTGGGGTCGTTTCCTGAGTATATTGGAAACTCGAGTTTCACCAATTTAGATGAGAACATCTGCCTGGCCCCATCTATTTTTTCTGTGAATTCTTCTCGCTGATGGTGAGTTCATTCGCTGCGGTCATTGGTGTGGCTGCTTGATCCTTATTTGTTGGACAGTAACGCCTCTGTTAACTTGTTGATGTTGCTTTCCATTTGTTACATTCTGTCAACAAGGGTAAGCTCTGATACCAATAACCCATAAGTCCCTAGATCGAAACCAGACTCTGATACCAATTGATAGGTCCTTGTCAAAGCTGTTGATGTTTTGCAAATGAATTCTTCTTTGGGTGAGAATCAGCCACAAGTTTTTGTGTTATTGAATAATTGAATGGTTTATTCTGTATCATACCAGAGTTTAAATACATGAATGAAATAACAAACTCTTCTAAAAACACTAGCACAACTACATGAAATCAGGACTCTAGCAACTGATTCCTACTAAATAGTTGGCATTTATTTAAATCATAAAACATCTTCTTCTTTCCGGATATTCAGGACACTGCAGTGACTAGTTCCTCTTCTCTTTAGCTTCACAGCTTTACGAACCTGGGATTCTTTTAGGAACTCGATGAGATCTTTTTGGCTTATCAAAAATTTATCAGCAATGTCAATATATTAGGGATCAATCACCATTATGAAATGGGCATTGGTCATGTATTCTATCGCTAGAGAGAGATCGCTGTGGTGAGGATAATGGTGGACCTTATGGAATATTTTAGGGTGAAAGGATAAGTGATTGGTGATGGGGAGACCATAAGCAGTGAGCCAAAGCTTGGAGAATCTTTTCCACTAGCACGAGGACATAAGGGCGTGCTCCCATTATTTGTAGGCAAATATCACAGCTATATTTTCCTTGCATGCACCAACTGATTTATTGTCAATGTCCCCTTCCAATCTACTACAGTACCTACCCATGATTCATAGAAGATATATACAATTGAAACCCATTCAGTCTCCTTCTTCCAATCTACTACAGTACCTAAAGTTTTTTAAATATTTGATCACTGATAAACCCTAAAACTCCAGATTCTGGGGGTCATTCGCAGCAGCCATAACATTAAAAATAGTCTATGGTAGCTCAGAATTGACGGCTCTGCTGAAGGGAAATCAAAAGGAGGTTTAATTACCAAAAGAAACGCATGGTTTTGCCTCAAAAAATCATCACTGTGATATTTTCATCGACAATCGATGGCTGAACAAAACATCGACAACTTTGCATGAACTAGACAACCTCTTACCAATCTGTCTTCAGTAAGATTAATACAAGAATTGAAGAAGGCCACGCATAAATGGTACTGTATGAATTTTGGTTACAGCATGCATCATTTTAGAATTTTAAATGGGGACAGATGTCGTACCAATTGAATAATTGCTTGATTTAATTCTTTAGCCTTTTGCAATTGCAGATCATGTTGCTCGCTATCGTTATTTTCAATAATTGACAGCATATAATACTGTTTTGTATGGGATTGCAGTCACGGTTATTTTTAAAAATATTTTTTTAAAAAAATTAGTTTTAGTATTAGTATATGAAAATGATCTAAAAATATTAAAAAATTAATTTAAAATAAAAATAAAAATAATTTTTTTAATTTTTTTTAAAAATAATTTTGAAACATATTGTCAAACACCACAATAATGACTTTTTTTTTTTTTCTAGCATGGTTCTTCTTAATCCATATGAAATACGAGAAGCAATAAATATTTTATTATTTTTAATTGGAAAGTCGATGTTAATTCCATTAATTCATTCAACAGCTTATCTTTTTTTTTTCTTTCCCATAATAAATGTCCCTCCTTTACTGGCCATTCCCACTTGTTAGCCAATAATACATTACTGTTGCTACATTGAACTCGGACATAATTGTTTGCTGTTAATTTCTACAAAACAAATTAGAACCATTGTAATACAAAACAATAGTCCCTTATTTTTTTTGAAAAAAATACAACTTTTTTATGATGTTATTGGTTTAACGAGATAATCCAATTCATCATTTGTTATTGATGATCTAATTTTTTTTATTTAACTCAAACCTACAAAAATGCTACATCATCTTCTTCTTTTTTCAATGACCTACCTTTATTATGTCAACTCATGTTCCTATCATGATTTTTTCATGTTTAAAAAAATATGTTGTTTCATACAAAAGAAATATTTTCTAATCAAATATTTATCATATAACATTGAGTTTATTCGAAGATAGAGCTTTTTAATGTGTTTTTTTCAAGATTATTCTCGTGAGTTTCATAGGTCAATCCAAGTTAATGGTAGTGAATCAAATTTTAGTATTGGATTAAATCAATTTATTTTTTAAAAGACATGTTAGGAATGCCTAAATAATTATTTTTCTTTCACTCATATTTTTTACTACAACCCGTCAAGTAGTGCTGGGTTGGGAAATTGTATTTGATTTTGAATAATCTCCTGTTAATTACTCTCGTCTCCTTCAATCATATAATACTGATGTTGATGGCATTGAGGCCCATGAAAAAGTGTGGACTCAGTACTTCGACAACCTAGAGGCCTTTGGACGAAGATTGGGCAATTGAAATTGTGGGTTCCTCCAACTGTAAAGCTGGTGGGGGAATGAGAGTCCCTCAAGATGACGATGGTGCTTGCTTGGGTGAAAGCAAAGTCAATCTGATTTCGATAGAGCCAGCTGTATGGAGTTATTATTATAATATGATGATAGGTTTGAGAAAGATTATTGTTTTCTTCTTCTGTTTTTTGAGCACTCGTGTATGCAATCGTGTGCGGTGGAAGTATACTTTAAAAGGGGGTGTTTAAGAGTGTTTTTTAAAAGTACTTTTGAAAAAATTTAAAAAAAAATTATTTTTATTTTTAAGTTTAAACCGATAAAATTTGATGTTTTTAGATCATTTTGATGTGCTGATTGTTAAGGATCACACCAAATCAGATGGTGATCCTCCTTGATTATAGGAGATATGCAATATCATAGTTTGTATTTATCATTCCTTGTAATTAGCTACTTTCCTATACTGTCAATTACATTGTAATCATACTCTATAAATAAGAGAACAACACTGCAACTGTAATTCAATACAGTGTGGTTTTTCACAAACCTTCTCATGGTATCAGAGCAATCTTAAGGATTAACATCCCCGATCCAGTCATGGCTGATTCTTCCTCTTCCCCTGTGTCCTCCGATCCCACTTTACCGAGCACCTCACTCACTGCTACTCCATCTCCTCCATTAACTCCATGCAATTTTTGTTCCGATGACTTGTCTACTGAGATTGTGCAGGTTCAAACTCCTTCTATGAGTGATTCATCAACTTCATCCTCTCCGGTGACCTCTGACATTCCAGCCCAATCGACAGCCACGGTTGACCCAGTCGAAATTGATTCATCCTCCATCATCTCCAACTCTCATCCGATGATTACCCGTGGAAAGTCTGGAATTTTCAAACCGAGACGCAGTGCCCACATCGCCACTGTCATCTCCAGTCCTCTAATTCATGCTCTGTTAGCATCTTCTGAGCCCAAGGGGTTTCGATTAGCAGCCAAAAACCCCGGCTGGCTGGCAGCTATGGATGATGAAATGAAGGCTCTTCATCAAAATGATACATGGGATCTTGTCCCACGACCATCCTCTGCCAACATCGTAGGTTCAAAATGGGTTTTTCGGACAAAATTCCTCTCCGATGGGTCTGTGGAACGATTGAAGGCTCGCCTTGTTACCAAAGGTTATACCCAACTGCCTGGGCTTGATTATACAAATACCTTCAGCCCCGTTGTGAAAGCTTCCACTGTGAGAGTAGTCCTCTCTCTTGCAACATGTCGCCGGTGGCTGCTGCACCAACTGGACATTAAAAATGCCTTTCTTAATGGCATACTCCGGGAGACTGTCTACATGGAACAACCTCCGGGCTATGTTGATCCTCGCAAACCACTGCACGTTTGCAAATTGAAGAAGGCCCTCTGTCTTATTTCCTTGGTTTGGAAGCATCTCAACTACAGGATGGTTTGTTTCTCAGTCAAACAAAATATGCACATGACATCCTAGCCCGTGCACAAATGCTGGACAGTAAGCCTATTGACACTCCAATGGTTGTTTCTCAACATTTATCTACTGATGGTGATGCATTTGCAGATTCCACACTCTACCGCTCAATAGTGGGTGCCCTTCAATACTTGACTATCACACGGCCGGATATTGCTCATTCTGTCAATACCGTGAGTCAATTTCTTCATGCACCCACTGATCTTCACTTCCAAGCCGTAAAACGTATTCTTCGCTACATAAAAGGAACACTGCAATTTGGGCTCACCTTCACTGCTTCCTCATCCCCTCCACGGCTAGTTGCGTATTCGGACGCCGATTGGGCAGGATGCCCTGACACTAGAAGGTCCATGTCTGGGTACTCAATCTTTCTTGGCAGCAACCTTGTGTCTTGGAGTGCCAAGAAACAGCCAACTGTTTCTCGGTCAAGTTGCGAATCGGAATATCGCGCACTTGCATTCACAGCTGCAGAAGTCCTATGGCTAACACATCTTCTTCATGACTTACAGGTGCCCATGATCAACAAGCCTCTGCTCCTTTGTGATAACAAAAGTGCAATCTTTCTTGGCTCAAATCCTGTCTCTCATAAACGTGCCAAGCATATTGATATTGATTACCATTTCTTGCGTGAACTTGTCACTGCGGGCAAAATTCATCTTCAACATGTTCCATCTCACCTACAACTGGCTGACATCTTCACCAAGAGTGTATCCAAAGATCTCTATGTGTTCTTTCGCTCCAAGCTTCGTGTCTCCATTAATCCCACTCTCAGCTTGCGGGGGGCTGTTAAGGATCACACCAAATCAGATGGTGATCCTCCTTGATTATAGGAGATATGCAATATCATAGTTTGTATTTATCATTCCTTGTAATTAGCTACTTTCCTATACTGTCAATTACATTGTAATCATACTCTATAAATAAGAGAACAACACTGCACCTGTAATTCAATACAGTGTGGTTTTTCACAAACCTTCTCACTGATGTTAAAAATGATTTAAAAAAAATAAAAAAAATATAATTTTAATATATTTTTGAATGAAAAATACTTTAAAAAACAACAACACTCCCAGAATAATTTTCGGTTGCGTTGTTATGATGCCAAAGGAGAATAAAGATTTTGGGAATGTGAAAATAGAAATTCTTTCAGAGACAAACTAAAGAAATTTTGTGATTGATGTCATGGAAAAGATTTGTACTCCTTTACAAAATGATGTAGAGAGTAAAAAAATGGAGCACACTACGATGGTACATCACATCTTATCCTCTAAATTTGACAAATTACTACATTTGATATACTTTAATGGAATCATGGGCTAAGTTTAAGACAATTTAAATTTAATAAATTATCAAATTAATTAGTCATAAATTGAGTTTAAAATAATATAAATCTGATAAGTTATCAAACTCAATATACTAATTGAACCATTTAGGTAAATGATTATTAGATTCCTTCATTCTACCAAAACAACAGAGTTCGTGTTATATAAAAAAAAAATTCACATAAAAAAATATAGACATTAAAATATGATAAAAAAAACAAGAAGGAAATGTCTTTCTTATTATGAACTCTTCTATATTTCAAAAGTGTAAAAAATACAAAGCAGGTGGTCTATTTATAGAAAAAGAAAATGAACTCAACGATAATAAAAATCCAAGTGACTAAACTTAAGAGTAATAGACATTCAATACATATAAATATAATTTATTATGAATTTATGACTGTTCGAGAATTATAAATAGTCTGTTGAACCATTTAGGTAAAATGTTCACTTTTCCTAACTCTATAAGGTTATATATCTTAATCCGCATAGCATTAATTACACAATAAGAAAAAACAAACACATTTGTTCTTGAAATTCAAAACTCTTTATTTCATTTATTATAATTTTCATTTGAATCAATAGTGACTATTTCATAGGAATCACCATTACCTCCATCGATTTTGTACTTCTTAGGCTAAAAGAAAGAAAGAAATATGAACACTAATTAATTAATTAATATATCATGAATCAAAAATGTATTGATTTAGGACTAATTCACTAGACAGTCCTTCCAATTATCTTGTATTAGATTTGTTTTCCTCTTTGAGGAAGCATTCTTGTGTTCATAGAAACCTTCATTTCTATAATAAAGAAAAGGATTAAACATTATAAACAAAACCTGTTTCATCTCAACTGTTGGGTTTCAAACCCAAATCGAAAGCAGATATTCATTTGTTTTTTTCTTACTGTACAAGAGACCCGAGTCTCAAAGAACTTCGGCATAGATACTCCATTGAAGATTACCATCTTCGCGATTAAAGCAGTGCTACGTCCATTCATCTCTACTAGCCCAATTGGGCGAGGCAAACTATTTTTTTCTGTAGGCACATTTTAGAAACCCAGATTTTGATACAGTGTGCATGTTTTACGGCCCACTTCTAAAGAGTATTTTTTTTAATAAAAACCCAATAGCATTTAAATCCACTTACACTCTATGAACCTTCAATTTAACAATTTTATAAACTTTCAGTAATCATGGCCAATGAAGCACTTGGTTTTCAATTCGATAATGACGCCGTCCCAATTATGAAGAAATAGAAACAAAAGGTAGATTCTATCGGGCACAGGCTTTGGGACAGGCTTTTTCCTATTGGTGTCAGTTTTCCAATCAAAGAGAATAGTGGCAATCACTGCTTTTTCTGAAAAATGATGAGTACCATCGATACTAAACTTGGGTTTTCTTGTCTTCTGAGATGAAGCTTTTAACTGAGGATTCTTTAAGGATTCCAGCCGAGGTTAATGGCTCTTTCAATTTTTTCGGCGTTGGGATCTAACCCGAAGCAAATTTCGTAGCACAAACGTCGTCCCTCTCATACGCTTGAGCGTTAGTGTTTTACATGTGATAGGGTTTCTTATGTGCATGACCGGCTTAGCAGCACAATCTTGATATAAGCAAAGCAGCCCTTTTGTATTAACTGAGAAAGTCAACTGAATGGAGTCTGCGACTGAGGTTTGCTGCAAATTTAAAATGGTAATTAGCAAAATCAGGGTCACATCGAATATTTTCGCATGATTTCACAAAAGAATACTTTGATGATGCGATCACGAAGTATAATAGATGGTGAGAAATGGGTTTTGATGGATAAATCTATTTTATTTATGTTATTTTTTTATTAAAAAAATATATGTTTACAACTCAATATGTTTAGTTTTTGCAAAATGTCAAGAACAGATGAGACGGGTCTGACTTATTTTTAAACCCAACATTATGATTTATGGTTGGTTTCTTTCTTGAATTAGCTTTTCAAACCCAACAATGTCTTTTTTAGTTCCTTCTTGATTATTATCATTAACATGATGAATGATTTTTAAGAGCTAAATTCTTCTTTGGCATTTCTTATTGCTCTGCTTTTTCATTGTAATTTCATGTATCATCAAAAAACCGATGAGATATTCTAGTATAATTTTGGTGAGATCTTTGGCTTCTTAAATTGTCATTTTTTTTTTTGCTTTTTAAGTCTTCGGTAAAGATCGAAGAATTTTGCTCATGATATCGGCATTGATATAAGTCCTACCAAGAACATCCAAACTACTAGTTATATTTGTTACAATAGTAAATATACTAGTTATGGATTTATTAAAAGCATTTTGAATAATTTATATTGATGAAATAATATGTTTATTTTGGATTCCTTAACTTGTTTACTTCCTTCATATGTTATTTTTAAAGAATATCATATATCCCTAATTGTTTTGCAAGAAGTGATTTACTAAACTCGCATTTACTTAATACCAAATACAAAGTATTCATAGCTTTAGTATCTATAAAAACACAAACTTTTTATCACCATCTACATACTCACTCCTAGCTTTATAAGTAGCTATAAGTCATAATCAATAGATTGAAAATATAATATCATCATACCTTGTCATTAGACATAATCATTATCATTAAACAAAGTTGGCCTAAAGGTAGAAGATCCGTCAAGTTAAAGATTATAGCATGTGATTGCAATTCTACTAAAATCCTAAGAAAACCTTTATAAATAAGGACCAAGTTTTGATATCAATTGTTGTTTTAAGATTAAGGCAACGGTAACACCTAAAAAGGAGGTGAATTAGATGCTCTATTAATATTAACAAATAAATACAATTGAATTTTATTAAACATAATAAACACAATAAAAATTAATATAATTAAAGTGTTTAAAATAAAAATATGGGAGAAATTATGGTGTTTGTATGAAATGGTCAACCGATTTATTAAATGTTGTTATTTAAAAATGCAATAGCTATCTTGTTACGCTTAGGATTAATAACATTTAGTAAATACTAGCGATATGCCCGCGCGTTGCACCGGGACTTTTTTATCTATGTAGAAAATTGATTATTTTTATATGTATTGTATTTGTTATTTTAATATTTAATTAGTAAAATTATAATTGATAAAATCTGTATAATCAAAATGGCAAGTGGTTCGTATATTTTGTAATTGCAAATAACGCAAATATTTTTTTTTTGAGGTGCTTTTTTATCTCAGTAATATTAGATTTGACACATTATAATTATTTTTCCACAAATAAACTTATATTTTTTGTGTGCTATAATTAATTATTTTACTGTTCAATCACTAAAATTGCACTAGATTAAATATGTTAGAAATGAGTTTTTTGCGTTGTATAAGTAGTATGCTTGCCCGCGCATTGCGTTAGGGTTTTTTCAATGTAGAAAATTAATTGATTTTTTACATGTTGTAATTAGTTGTTTAAATATTTAATTCATAACATTATAATAGATAAAATATGTAACAAATTAAATTTTTCCCTGCCTAAATGGAATAGTGTAATCGAAATGGGAAGCGGTTCTTATATTTTTTAATTGTAGATAACCAAGGTAAATTTGTCAATTTTTTTTAATTTTTTCCCCAGTAATATTACATCTGACACATGAAAAATAAAAAAATTGTAAATTTCTGAAAAAACAAACTCAATTTTTTTGCGTGCTATAATGACTTATGTGCCGTATAAAAAGAATAGTGTAATCAAAACAGAAAGTGACTTGTATATTTTTTAATTGTAGATAACCTAGGTAAATTTATCTATTTTTTTTAGTTGTTTTTTTTCCAGTAATTTTACATCTGACACATTAAAAATAAAAATATTGCAAATTTCTGAAGAAATAAACTTAAATTGTTTTTTATAAGATTTATTCATCATATTATTATATTAAATGTATTTAAGAATGCTGATATTAATTTTTTTCCTGCAAAAAATCCGAGGTCATTTTTTTTATCTCTTTATATATTTTTAGGCGATAATATGAAATCAATATTAAAACATATAATAATGACTTATTTGCCGTTTAAAAGGAACAATGTAATCGAGACAAAAATGACTTGTATCATTTTTTAATTGTAAATAACCTAGGTAAATTTGTCTATTTTTTGTTCTTGAGTTGTCTTTTATCCCCAGTAATATTAGATATAAAATGACTATTACTATTATTGCAAAAACAATTAAAATTATCAAATTATCCCAAAAGAAAAAACCCTCAAAAACATTAACAAAAGAGTAAGCAAGAAAAAGAATATATTATTATTATTATTATTATTATTATTATTATTATTATTATTGTGTTAATGATGAATAAAGAACAGAAAAAAATAAAAGAAAAAAAATCATAATAACTTTAACAAAAGACAAAAAAAATCAAGGAAAAGAATATATTATTATTATTATTATTATTATGATTATTATTATTATTATTATTATTATTATTATTATTATTATTGTGTTAATGATGAATAAAGAACATAAATAAATAAAAGACAAAAAAAATCATGATAACTTTAATAGAAGACAAAAAAAAAATCATAATTATCAGGACAAATAAAATTCATCTATCTTGAAAATAATAACAATAAAACCAATAAAAAACCTAAAAGAAAGAGCACATAAAAAATATAATAGATGATAAAACAAAAAAAAATTATTAGATGAAAAAATCATTTAATTTGAAAATTTTAAAAAATATATGTTATGCGTTGCAGGCTGAGTAAACAATTTTTATAGGATTTGCTAGATCAAAATAAAAATATAATATTTATATATACGAAATTTAATATAATAAAATGGCTCAACACACCCTACTATAACAATAGCAAAATCAAAGTTTAAAAATCTAAAATTATCATTGCTCTTACTATTAAAATAATAAAAATTATCCAATTATCCTGAAAAAAAACACTCAAAAACATTAACAAAAGAGTAAGTAAGAGAAACAATTAAATTATTATTATTATTATTATTATTATGAACGAAACAAAACTACATGAAAAACTAAAAAAATGCTAGAAACTTAAACAAAAGATAAAAAAAAGAAATAAAATAAAAATAAAAATTATCATTGCTATTACTGCCAATTTTTTTTTTTATCAAATTATCCAAAGGAAAAAAACATAAAAAACATTATCCACAAAGCAAGTAAGAAAAACCATTAAATTATTATTATTATTATTATTATTATTATGATTGTGTTAAACACACTAATATATACATGGACAAAAGTAGGGGTTATTTTAGAAATTTTAAAGAATCAAAGTATAAGGGCTGAAATGAAAATCAAATATAAAGGGATTAAAATAAAAAAATTAAACGTTTAAGGGCTGAAATGAAAATCATATTTATTAACATTTTCCATTAAAGGGCAAATGTGCAAAAATGGAAACTTCTGTATCGAATAAATTCATCCTTTTCAATCCAATCCGGAAATTAAAAGAAGGAGGACTGAATTGAAAAATGGACATTGAATCAATTCCAATCGGAGGACCCAATCGAACTAAATTAAAACTTATATATAAGAAATCAGGACCAAAAATGAAATTGAAAAGTCAGGGACCGAAGTGAAAAGTCTGTAAATAAGGGGGACTCTCCTGCACTTGCACGTGCAGGAGAGAGAGAAATGTGGCCAGCCACTTTAACCGGCCGCTGCCGCGTCCACGGCCGGGTTTTGGTAAAACGCGCCGCGTGTAGAGGAAGACCACACGGAGGCGCACCGGAATAGACGCCGGTTGGACATTTCCGGCCACCATATAAGCCTACACGCGCCACTTTAAAGGGGCGTGAGGCGGAATACTGTTCGTCGCGTGAACCGCACGCGCCGACAGTATTTCAAAAATTAAATAAATAATAACGGTCAATTAACTTTATAGCCCTGCCCTTAATTAATCACATTTGTCTTATTAGGGGCTATAATATTTTTTAGCCATTTAAAAAATATTAAAAAAAAGGTTGCGGCGAACCGGACCGAACCAGACCAGTCCGTATGCGCGCAATTACGCCCTTAACCCTCAGCCGGAACCGTTGTTTTGTCTTATTACTGGGGCTAAAATCGTTACTATATTGTTCATAAGAGGAAAAAAAATAGGGTGGACGAACTTGCGCGACACACGGACGATAAAAATCCAGTCCACGGTGAGATTGAGTCACTGGCTACAGTACCCATACTGAGCTCTTTTAGCTCTTTAATAATAATTGCGGCTTCTAAAACACAATAAAGTGAATATATGCTATTTCATCGAATCCTTCTCAAATGATTTAATTTATTAAGAAATATATTTATAAATATTAGCAATATCCATACTTGCTAAAATTAGGTCAAATCCCGCTAATATTGGATCACGACTTTAAAGCCTTAACAATATGATTAATAAAAGGCTATGTATGTATTTATGTATGACAAAAATGCATTCAACCATTTATTTTCTTAAGATTATTCTGCCATTTTTTTAATAAAAAAAATGTGTTATTTCTTTTTAAAATCCAGAAATAATAAAAAATAAAGTTGATTTTCTTTAGACTGTCAGGTTTTCAGGCCAGTTTTCATCAAGTATCGATATGAATCCTTTTTTGATTAGTTTTAAGCAAACTGTTCACACCCAAATAAGTATTTTTACGAGAAAATCCTATTTTCGTAACTTTCTTTCGAACCCAAATCCACAACAAAACAAGTTAAATTCTTAGCATTTTGGCTAAAACACTGATTTCAGAGCATTCAATGATTGTTGCCAGGACTTGCTTGTCAGCGAGCCTGATCAGAGTTACACAATATATGGAACACTTGTCTTCTTCTTTTTGGCTCTATTGTGCTCTCCAGTTTTTCCATTCATGCTATTCCTTTTTTTCATGTCAAGTAGGGCGCTGACTGAAGACAACTATCCATCGCCGTGGTTGCATGATGGATGCCTTTTGGTTGGTACTCAAGAGATGCACGTCCATCTGCTTATCCTTATACACACTATGTTATTGCCCAACGACCACTTTTCTCCTTCCCATCACCTCTCAAGTCTCATTCTATCCTTGAATCACAGATTCCCCAAGATCTTAGCTTGGGCAGCAGCATTGCACATGGACCAGCTTTCGTGGGTGGTAGACTTTATTGGCACGAAAAAGTCACTTTTCTTTTGCTATCGTGATTTCCAAAAGGGCCTTGAAAAAATGAAGACCCGTAAAGGGTGATATCAGGGCGCACTACCCTCGATTTATTCTCAGATTTTAAATAAATAGGATATCACAACTGCTTCGTTCAGCCGCACCATAAAATCTAGACTTTGAATGGACCCTCCAACTTGCAAGGAAGGACCACCAAAACGTAGAAGGTTGGCCTCAATGCGAGTAAAATCAGTCTATATCAAAGTTCTCAATTTTGTTTTGGTTGGTGGTTCATTTTTTTAATTAGAAAGAAATTTATATATATATATATATATTAATTCAAAAAAATTAGTTTAAATTCAAAAATAAAATTATTTAGAATTGTGCAATTTAATCTAAAAAAAGATACAATAGAATGATTTTTCTGAACAAAACTATAATATATGTATAATATTACGATAATGTCATCATCAACCTCGTAAGGTCATTATATTTTTTGATTGCTCTAAAATTTAATATAATATATATAAATATATCAAGAAACTCCTCGTAAAATTTTATCTCAATCTAATTGTCGGATTAAAAGATATGATTGATATTGTAAAATTATTTATTATTTTAAAAAATATTATTTGGCCGAAATGGAGCGGGCGGAACGAAACTGGAACGTTCTTGCTGAAATTTAGGCGGAATTTCTGTAACAGGCTGAAATTTTAAACGAGATAAAAATTGCGTAGTTTTATCTCGTTTTTTTAACAGGTATGAAACGTTTCAGTTATTTCTGCCGAAATGAAATGAAATTATCAGTACTTGTCTATATAGTGTAGGACCACTTTCCACTAACCAATAACCCTTACTATCATCATTAGTTGAGCCCTTGTTCAAAGCCCTTCACCAATATTTTTTTACTTGATTATCAGTCGAACTCAATATAAATCGGTTTGGCAATGTATCAAACCCAAGAAAATATGAGCATGACAAGAATTTGAACTCAACATACTTGAATTTAATCATCACCTAAACATGAGAAACATGAGTCTAATAATATATCAGACCCAACATACTTGGATTCAATTGTTAGCTAAACCCAAGGAATTATTGGTAAAATATCAGACTCAATATATTTGGTTTCAACTATTAGCTAAACACAAGATGCACGAGTCTAATATTATGCCAGATCCAAAACACTTAAGTTCAACAATTAGATGAACTCAATATAACATGGGTTCAGTCATTCATCAAACCTAAAAAAACACAGGGTCTAATGAGATTTCAAACTCAACATATTTGAGTTCAGCCGTACTAGAATATATAAGATTATAGATGATTATATAACCTGAAAGTATTATAAGTTGGATAAACCGTTATGGTTTTTTGACCTCGGTTTATATCTCATGTCTTAGTATCCAAGATTAAAGAATCTTGCTTTTATAACAATTACATGAATTATTCATATAAGAGATATTAATATCCCTGCACTTATAGATATACAAAAGGATTTTCAAAGGTGCACCACACTTACTATTTTATTAATTATATAAAAGTAATATTTGTTTCTCATTAATGTCATAAAAAACAAGGAACTTTTCAGTCTTTTTCCTCTATTGAAAACAACAAGGGTTCAAGAAATATAAATATTTCCTCAACCATCTAGGTAAAAGGTTTAGATTTTTTTTCTATTTCTTAATAACTTGCAGATATTTCAAAGCATTAAATCATCCTAAAATACAAAAATTAACCCATTTCTTGTAATTTAAAGCTTTTTTACGCTATTTATTGTTTTCCCATTAAGTTGTTGATTTTATCATTAGGAGTATTTAAATCTCCTAGACTCAAACTGTTTTTGCAGGTACTTGAACATCTTGATTACCAGCATCCATAAACAAAATAACACATTGCTTAAACATTTTGGATTTTGAGACACCATCAACTACAAAGTCTTTTTAAGTGTTCAAACATTTGTAAAAAGGGTATTGTAAAATTAAAGTTACCCATGTATAAAAAATCAGTTAATTATAAGAACAAGTTTCAAGTACATGGGTACTAAGCTAATGGATACTGTAAAAGCCTTGTTTGGTATTATGGTAATGATTTTTTTTAAAAATATTTTTCGTTTAGAAATGTAATAAAATAATATATTTTTTTACTTTTCAAAATTTATTTTTTAATATAAACACATCATAATGATTTGAAAACACTAAAAAGAATAATTTGAAATAAAAAATAAAATTAAACACAAAAACAAACCGACACTAATCCGTTGCTACATGTAAGCTTGGCAGCTTGTTCATCAGACTTTGGGGTGATATTTATGCATTATAAGCATAGACCGGTTAGGATGACTAGCCCTTCTTGTTTGATGCAATTGGACATATCCTTAGCACAAAATATGAATTTGCACTGTCAGGTTCTTCCAGTGATATTAAAAAATCATAAGAGAAAATTATATGATCTGCTGCTCCAACCATGTTGTAAACTAGTATCTCTAGGATTGACAATATTCTTTCCATACAATAGACTAGCAGAATTGGCGTCGGTGACTCGTCGTCTGCAAAATCAAACCAAAACCCGAGCTTAGAGTAAACGTGCATGGTCAAACAATATTCTATCACAAAATTCATATCGAATTAAGGATACGTAGAAGAGTGCATCGATTGCCTAGAGTCATGCCGTTTATCCTTTGAAAGTTTTCTTTTTTCAACATCTTTTGGGAAAGTTTTAGAATGCAAGTTAGTTCTAAAAACTATAACATGTTAAGAGCCTCTTTGGCATAATGTTTGCTGTTGTGGATGAGGTTGAAAAAAAACAGTTTCATGAAAAACACTTTTAGCTGCGGTTCATAATTAAAATTCAAGTATTTGGTTAAAACTGTGGTGGAATTTGAGGTTTAATGAAAAACAGTTTTGTGTGTTTGGTTATCATGCTTTTTATATTGTTATCAACTTATGAATTTACTTTAAAGGACACGTGCGCTCGTGCGCACACACACACACACATATATATATTGTTTTTTTAAATATTGTAGATTAAGGTCTGTTTGGGAGTGTGGGTGCGATTGCTTTTGAAAGTTCTTTTCATTCAAAAATACATTAAAATTATGTTTTTTTTTATTTTTAAAAATCATTTGTGATATCAGCACATCAAAATGATTTAAAAACACTAAATTTTATTAATTTAAACTTAAAAATAAAAATAAAAATTTTCAAATTTTTCAAAAGCGCTTTTGAAAAGCAATCCCTAACACCCCCTAATAATCATAACAATAAATATAATTAATAATTCGAGTAAATTAGACATTTGTTTTTATTCTCCCATTAAGCTACTTGCAATTTCATCATGAACTAAATCGATACGTTAATGCCTATGCGATCCCTTGTTATTTGATTGATGAACAACATTTGGTAATAATATCATTGGTAACAGCATTTGCGATCCAGTTGTAGAGATAATTCCAAGGCCAAATCTAGTTGCAAGTTTCTGATTCATAATCAATTGAAAAACAACAAGGTTATGGAGTTAAACGAAGTCACGTGTCTTTTCTTTTTATCAGGACTAATCTCTATCTACACATTTATATATATATATTTAAAATCAAATTGGGTCTAACCCAACTAAATAGGTCGGCCCAGCCCTAGAGGTAAGAGTTAAAAAAAAACACAAAACACAAACAGTGCGCTGCGTTCATCGTGAATTAATTCACGCAGTTACTGTTCATGTGTTACGTCAACAGTAATATGGTCGACTGTGACTAGAGGGTCACCGGCTGACATGTAGAGGAGGTCGATGTGTTTCTTTCTATGATGACGGCATCATAAATGGTGGCCTGTGGTGGCCGGAGGCAGCGTTGGAAGGTTGCTGCACTATGTTGCTGGTGGTTCAGTTGCCTAACGCAGTCTGTCATGTCTCACCCTTCCCGCCCCCCAGCTCCGAAACAGTCTAGACATGAAGGGGCTTCTTCCAGTGCATGCTATGCAAGTTCCACCAATCTTGGCATCAAGACTGTCCACCATTCAAATGGTTCTGTAATCTATCCGAAGAATTCCAATCTTGGCAAATCTGAGTTTGCAAGCTCGCCTGAAGTTGTTAGTCCCTCAACAGAAACTTCTCCTGAGAATAAGGTTTCAATGGCGAAGAACAATTCCTAATTTAAATATCCCATGGATGATCCAAAGAGCTCTAATTCTAGTGGCTCACTTGAATATGAAAGTATTGTCTCAGGCCCATCCGAAGTAGTATAGATAATTGTGAATAATATTCAACATACTTTCTTATTCATTTCATTTACAATTTATACAGTAGTGTATACAATCAGTAGCCTGATTTTCAGTCATTCTAACGTTAAGAACCTAACGGATACAAATACATCTACTGTCATGTTTGCAGAAAAGGAAACTGCATATTGAAGGTATTATGGTGACAGTTATGTTTAAGATATTGTTTCAGTTGTTTCCTTAATACGCCCCTGCAAGAACGGGCTACCATCAGATAGGCCGAGCTTGTTGCAGAGATAAGTCATCCTTTGCCACAAGAGAGGCTTTGTGAGAAGATCCGCAAGTTGATCATTTGTGTGGACATGTCGAACATTGAGAAGTTTTTTGGCAACCAAATCACGTACAAAGTGAATATCAAGCTGAATGTGTTTCATCCTGGAGTGTTTAACAGGATTGAAACTTAGGTGGGTGGCCCCCAAGTTGTCACACAGCAGCAAGGGTGGCTGTGATAAGGGAGCTTTTAGTTCATGGAGCAAGGACAACAACCACATAGATTCAGCAACAGCCATGGCTAGAGCCCTATATTCAGTTTCGGTTGACGAACGAGCAGTGGCACACTGCTTTTTGGAGCTCCAGGAAATAGGTGTGCGACCGAGAAAGATGAGATATGCTGAGGTGGATTTGCGATCATCCAAGCTACCAGCCCAATCTGCATCTGAAAAACAAGTGAGAGCTGTGTTAGATGCTTTATGAATATTGATGCCGTGAAATATAATGTTCTTTAAGTATCGCAGCAGTCGCTTAGTGGCCATCCAGTGATTCTGAGTGGGGCTGTGCATAAACTTGGAGAGTTTATTGACAGCGAAGCTAATATCGGGCCGAGTTAATGAGAGGTACTGTAATGCTCCAATCATGCTGTGATATTCAGTTGGATTAACTTGGGATGAGCCATCTGCAAGTTTCAGAGGAGCAGAGGTAGACAGCGGGGTTGTGACATCTTTGGCACCATCCATACTTGATTTTGACAGTAGATCCCTAATGTATTTATGTTGAGTGAGAAACAGAACATCTTTTGTAGGGATAACCTCAACACCAAGAAAAAAATTCAGGGGCCCCAAGTCCTTGAGTGAAAATTTCTGTCCAAGCTTAAAGATAAGACTAACAACAAAATCTGAATTGTTTCTTGTGATGATTAAATTGTCAACATAAACTAAGCAATAAGCCAGTATTGTGCCATCATGAAATACAAATAGAGAAGTATCAGATTTTGTATTAAAAAAACCAAATTCACACAGCGCTTGTTTTAGGGCAGAGTACCACGCCTGAGGGGCTTGTTTCAACCCATATATGGCTTTGGTGAGACAGCAAACATGGTTTGGTGTCTCTGAACTGTGAAATCCAGGGGGTTGTTGCATATAAACTTTTTCACTAAGATGCCCATGCAAGAAGGCATTATTCACATCTAATTGTCGCAGGGACCATCCATTCATAACAGCTAGGGTTAAGACAGTGCGAATGGTGACAAGTTTGACTATAGGACTAAATGTCTCTGTGTAATCTAAGCCGGGTCTTTGATTAAACCCTTTGGCCACAAGTCTGGCCTTAAACCTATCAATAGAGCTATCGACATGCCTCTTAATTCTAAACACCCATTTGCATCCAACAATGTTACAGTGAGGGGGAGGGGGTACAAGATGCCATGTATTGTGACACATGAGTGCTGTCAATTCAGAAGACATAGCATCACGCCACCGAAAATCAGCTAAGGCTGAAGCAATACTCGTGGGTTCCAATGAGGGTGGAAGGGGATGCTTGGTAACCACAAAGAATTTTTTGGGTTTATAAATGTTATTCATGGATCTAGTAATCATGCTATGAGTGCGTAATGAATCATGCTCAACAGGTGGTACTGGAATTATTAAAGAAGATGAGGGAAGATTACTTACCTGGAGCGGTGACGGGTCAGGAGGTGACACATTCACAGGCGATGATGATCGAGTGTTACCCACAACTAGAGATGATGATGATGGAGGAACCAGGAGTATTGGGGGTGACACAATCAGGGCAGACGAGTTGTAGATGGTGGAATTAGGGCATGGGTTGGGGTGTAGTGGTTGTATTGTGATATGGGCAGGTGGGTTTGCAGAATGGGAAGTAGGGGTTTGATTTGGGAGATTTTCGGGTATTGCAAGGGGGTGGTGGGCTGAGAAACGGGATTAGGGATTATAGTTGGCTTTTGTGTTTTTTGAAAAGGAAATTCATTTTCATGAAAGATAACATGCCTTGAGTGAAAAAATTTCCCGGTATTGGGCTTGTGACAGAGGTAAGCATTTTGTGAGAGAGAATAGCCTACGAATATACATGATTGAGCTTTTGGTTCAAGTTTATGATGGTTATAGGGTTTCATCAAGGGGAAACACAAACACCCAAATTGTTTCAGTTTTAGATAATTGGGATGTTGGTGGAACAGTTTTTGAAACGGGGATTTATTTTTCAAAGTCGAGGTGGGCATTCGGTTAATAAGATAGGTTGTGGTTTGAAAGGCATATGGCCAAAAGGATAGTGGCATGTGAGCATCAGTGAGTAAGGTAAGACCTGTCTCAACGAGATGGCGATGACATCTTTCGGACATACCATTTTGTTGGGGTGTCTGAGGGGCAGTGGTATAATGACTAATCCCATGAATTGAAAGATAAGGTTTGAGACCAATGTATTCCCCACCATTATCGGAGTAGAGACTCTTAATTTTGGTGTTAAATTTTTTTTCAACAACATTTCGAAATTGTGGATAAAATTTATGGACGCTGGATTTATGAGTAATGGGATATAGCTAGATGTATTTTGTAAAATGATCTATAAAAATCATATAATATTTTGATCCGTCAATGCCAATTTCATGAGATGGACCCCAAACATCAGTGTAAATTAGTTCAATGGGAGCAGTGCTGGTAAGACCATGATTGTTGAAAGGTAATCGGTGAGCTTTATTTTGGGAACATGAAGTGCAAGGGGATACATGGCCATTTTTATGGGTTGGTAAAGAAAAAGTGTTAACTAAATGATTGACTAGTTTTGACGCAGGATGACCAAGCCTTTTGTGCTACCCATCAATAGTGGTGCGATTGTGAACATAAGCCACAATTTTATTTGACGACGATGGTAAGTTTTCCGGAAATGGGTACACTCCATCTTTACATGCACCTTTGAGTAATGTCACCCCCGTGATTCGATCCTTCACCAAAAAATAATCAGGATGAAATATTAGATAGACACCATTTTGTATAGTAAAATGATGAACAGAAATAAGATTTTTATGAATTATGGGCACACATAAAGTATCATGAAGATGAAATTTACGATTAGGAGAGGCAAGTGACAATGAACCAATGTGACATACAGGCAAACCTGTTCCGTCACTAATGACCACTTCATTCGTGCCATCATATTCAGAGTGAATTGATAATTTTGATAGATCCGTAGTCATATTATGGGACGCTGCTGAGTCAACTAACCATTGGTGATTTTTTTCGTGAGTGGATACTGCACAATTTGCTATAAATTCTCCGGAAGACATTTTTGGGCAATTTTTTGTCGTGTGGCCTAGTTGGTCACACCATTGACACTTGGGCTGATATTTCCTTGGGCCAGAATTTGGGGGCCCATTTTGTTGAAACCCATTTGTATTCCGGGTATTATTGTGGGCATATCGTGGTGGGTTTCGATACTGTCCGTGCGTGCGTCCTTGCCGAGAAGAATGATTTGCGCTGGGAACGAAGGAAGATGACTGTCCAGGGGCACACCCTTGCCGGTGAGAATAGTTGGCAGTGGGGATGAAGGTTGTTGTCTGCTGATTTTGCAGCCTTTTAAGGTAACTTTCATGGTCAATGAGTAGGTCATGAAGTTCTTCGAAACTCAGAGATTTCTCGCGAGCATGAATAGAGGCAGCAATCTCCCTAAATTCTTGACCCAGGCCATTGAGGATGTAGAGGGTTAAATCATCATTAGATACTTGATGATCGATGATTGCAAGCTCATCTGCAATCAATTTTACAGCCTGAAGAAACTCAGCAATTGTGCGATTTCCACGAGTGCTCAAGGTAAGATCTTCCTTGAGTTGCATTGCTCGTGTTCTGGACTTGCTTGCATAGAAGCGATTCAATGATGTCCAAGCCTCATAAGAGGTTTTGCATGCAGCTAAGAGGGGAGTGATGGTGGTTGATGTAGACGAAAGAATGGTGTGGAGAATCAGTTTGTCTTGGCGAATCCAGTGGGAAATTTTGACTTTGGAAGTAGTGGGATCTGCTAAATCTATAGCAGGGCATGTCTTTGCTCTGGTGACAAAGTCGATTAAGGCATAACCGATGAGTAATGCCTCAAATTGGGCTCTCCATTGGGGGAAGGTGGAGGGGGAAAGTTTTCATTGATGGTTGTGTGGCTGTTTAGGGTGATGATTTGTGGAGTTGTAGAGGATGAAGATGAAGATGTGGTAGCCATGATACAGGTAAAGAGGAAGCTACTCGTTGAAGTTTAATTGCTCTGATACCATATAGAGTTTCACAATTGTGAATAATATTCAGCATACTTTCTTATTCATTTCATTTACAATTTATATAGTAGTGTATACAATCAGTAGCCTGATTTTCAGTCATTCTAACGTTAAGAACCTAACGGATACAAATACATTTACTGTCATGTTTGCAGAAAAGGAAACTGCATATTGAAGGTATTATGGTGACAGTTATGTTTGAGATATTGTTTCAGTTGTTTCCTTAATAGCATATGCTGGGCAGCTTAACAATCACATAGTATCTCATTCAGTTTTAAGCTTCTGTCCAAGTCCTTTGAACAGCATCTATAATGCCACTCTCTATGTAGAAGCCAAGCAATGTCTTCGAACATTGCCTTGTTTCTGTGTGTTACGTGTGTATTTTGTGTTAAGTGTGGCGTGTGAAAAGCATCTCCCATATGCTTTTCAAAATTTCTTCCTTTTTTCAAAAAAATTCTCAAACCGTCCTTAAGTCGCTTGACCGATATAAACTGTGAGAGCAGGAGCTTCCAAATCTTTATTAAAATTATTATTATTATTATTTCGTTAGAGGATGACCTAACTATCATATGCATAGGCCTGGTTAAATTAACGCATCAACATTGCCTTTGGTTTTGGTATCACACATTAACCATATTTGTCCCCGTAGACATGACATGATGATAGAGATTTGTGCTCAGCAAATCTTAAGTTTAAATCAAAATATGTATTTTTTATATATGGCTTAAACAATCAAAATTTTATTTACTTACCTGAACTTATAAAATACTGTTTTCAGGAATGAGATTCCCTCACATACAAATAATAATAATAAAAAATAACCACATTTAAATTTCTAAATATTACTTTATTCCGTAAAAGATAGATATGCCATCATTCCAAGGGAACATTTTGTTCACAAGTGCTATTTTGGCCCAATGAAAGTTTTTCCTTTATAAAATTTTAAATCGATATGTATGCTTTACTTCTCGACTGATGTTATCTCCTATATTGTCTCCGTGTTTGTCTTAATCTTTGTTTTCTTCCCGTGGGCTCTAGAACATGGATGGCCAGGTTAAATTAAATATCATGAAAATCAATGAAAAAAACAAAAGAAAATTTTCTAACAGGGCAGAGCATGATGAGATGAATTGCCAACCGGGCAAATCCACTAGAATATCTGCAGCACCTGAAGAACAGACCCAGCAACAAAACAACAACAGTGATCAAATACTGATAAATCATGGTACAGTCTCAAGTAACCAGCCAGACCCTTTTTGAATGTTGTTCACAAGCAAAAGCTTGCCCGAAAACTCTAATTCCAATGGTCTGAAACGTATCAAAACTGCACGAAAATAGATCCTGCGGTGCACCTCTTGCTACCTCCTCTCTTCATATCTTGGCAGGATGCTCTCAGTGATCCAAAAGATTATGTCAGGCTACTGCCATCTGATGAGTTTGAGTCTGACACACATTAAAAGATAGCTATCCATTTTCGTGTTAGATATCGATGGCCATATTTGGTAAAATAACAGGGCTGGGTTGCGTCATCATCATCGCTGTTTATAATATCTGAACAGTGGATTTTACTTCAGTTTTTACCCTGAGCAATTACGAAAAAAAGCCACTTAACATCAAGGAATTAAGTAGATGGACTTCTTGTTTTATATGCATTTATCACTAGCTAGTAGTGGTTATATTTTTTTTATTAACGTGATTGTGAGTTTAGTGTTTAAACCAGTTGCGTACAACTCAATTAATTTTATAAATTTTAAAATTAATAAATTTTTAATTATTATTATATTAATAATCACATAACTCAATATAATACCATAATAAGATCAAACTTTTTAATCTCATATTTTAATCAGTAGAATACCTACTAGATGATTAGTAATACGAAACTAAATTGTTCATTATCTAGGAAAGCTTTTGTATATATTTATTATATATAAAGAGCAAAAACAAAAAACAGTTGTAAATTGAAATTAAAAATAACCCTTTCCTGAAACTGATTCCTCTCTCCCCCTGTCTGTACCTTGTCCTGCTTCATCTTGTGGTTCCAAAGAAGCCTTGTCACACTCTATGCTACCATTTTTTGTAAGCATAGATTCTCAACTGGACCCAACCCACCGTCACCACCACCTCTTTCTCCACCATTTATAAGCACTGCACCCTACCCAATCAGTATATCGAATCACCTCTTCAACTAAAACCTGCTCTCTTATATTCACTCATTCAGCCCAACAAATTTTCAGCCCCGCATCTGCTTTTCCATCAAAATTTTAGACTTGGCATTGAGAAAATGTCTTCCAGCTATCAAACTCCGAGGAGTTCTAGCTCCGCTTGGACGCCAAGGGAAAACAAGCTGTTTGAAAAGGCTCTAGCCTTGTTTGATAAGGACACACCGGACCGGTGGCAAAATATAGCCAAAGCTGTTGGTGGTGTGAAGTCAGCCGAGGAAGTGAAGAGGCAGTACGAAATCCTTATCGAAGATCTGAAACATATCGAGTCCGGCCGTGTTCCTCTTCCTAAGTACAAGACCAGTAGAAGCTGCAGCAATACAAACGAAGAAGAAAGGTAAATGCCTTGTCACTTAAATTGATGTCCCAGGCTCGACATTCTCTTATGCACATGCGCTGTTCTATTAAGTATAATGCATTTTCATATAGTTGACCCCTCCTCTCAATATTTCATTTTTCTCCTATACAACAACATTTTTTTTTTATTAAATACAATAGGATTTTACCGTTGAGTAATATAATTGTGACGTGCAATGAATACGTTTTTTCAATAATCTTTTTAACGTATAATGTTACAATGTATCTCCGTGTGACATGAAACTTGTTATTTGTACAATAAATCTCTCAAACTTTATGTTATTTGTATAGTAAATCTCGAGTTGAGGTAAGTATCTCTTATATTAGATTGGTTATTTTCTGTCTTGCTTTATAGGCTTCTCAAGCATCTCAAGCTGCAGTAAAGTCCAGGACTCAGGCAGGCTACCTTTTTATCACCCAACAAGCAAATCTCTCTGTGAAAGTAGATATTGCTCGTATCAGTTGTCCTCTGCACTGCAATTTATTTCAGATCATATTGTAATATCTGCATTGTAATGAAATAATCTATGTTATTCATTTATCTACACTTCTCTCGTAATCTAATTTTTCATTCATAAAAAATATGTATATTATTTTTTATGGTGGCCAGAATTAAGATGCTCTACAGTAATAATGGTAAGCAAATTTGATCGGTCTATAGATCATTCTGGCATGGAAAGTGACTGTGATGATAAAGTATTTGTGATCTGAATAAGAGGTTTTGAATTCGAGTCATGATATGTATCCTTGTAAAAGTCTATACAATTAAAGTTTTACTACACTTTCTTGAATCCAAAAACAATTATGATATTCTATTTTTAATGAAACATAACATTTACGCTTCCTTTTGTTCATCAGAATTAATTAACAAACTTATTTCCATTATATTTCTTTGTAATTTAATAATCTAGTATAATTTCAACCCTACTTTATGCACGTTTGGATTCGTGTATTTCCGGGGTTTTCCTTCTCTATTTCTTACAACTTTTTTTTTATTCGAACATCTCCATTCGAACAACTTATTTAAATACATTTATATTAATCGATTGCCATATCGAATTTCATGTTATTTCGTACAAACAACAATAGGGAGATGGGAGTTGGGATAAGGTCTCCTTATTTTTGCATGCAAAAGAGCTAGATTTTCCTAAGCTGCCTGTTGTCCGCGCACGGTCGTTCCAATTGAGCCATATGAGCTATCTTCTCTATGCAATGCAACGTTGACTTTCCTATGCAGATCAAAGTTTCTAAATATATTATATTAGTTAATAAAGATATTTAATTTATTATCATTTAGGTATGTTAAACAAAAGATATTTAACAAAAAAAATCTAGATTTTATATATATATATATGAAAAAATATAAATGTGCAAAATAAAATCTGTGACAAACATAATTTCATTATAAATATAATAAAAAGAATTCTAGCATGTATATTATGCAGAGTTGTCAGTTTTGTTTCGTTTCAGCTGAAACGTTTCGTACCAGTTAAAAAAAAAAGACAAAAGGCCATCGTTTTTATCTCGGTTTAAATTCCGGCTCATTTTGGATTTTTTGGGCAAATACCGGTTGAAACGTTTCAGTTTCGTTCTGCCGGTTCTGTTTTGGCCAAATAGTATTTTTTAAAATAATAAATAATTTTCCAATATCAATCATATCTCTTAATCTGACCGTTAGATTGAGATGAAATTTTACGAGGAGTTTTTTTTGATATATTTATATATATTATATTAAAATTTCAAAGCAATCAAAGAATGTAATGACCTTGTGAGATTGATGATGACATTCTCGTAATAATATACATGTTTATAATTTTGTTTAGAAAAATCATTTTATCATGTCTTTTTATATATTAAAGTGTACAATTCTAAATAATTTTATTTTTGAATTTGAATAAAAAAAATTCTAATAAATTAAAGTGTACGATTCAAACTTCAAATGAAATTCTAATAAAAAAATAGAACAATATATATATAAATAATCAGTGCTTATAGTTTTGATTCATCCTATTCTGAGCTGTGAAAAATAAGGGGCATTGAAATCCGTATCATTGACAGCTAATTCATGAAGAATTTCAAGTCTCTCCTTCCTGTTGTCAAACATGACCTGCGATGGCACCAATATTGTCAGCAATTTCTTAAATATTAATTATCGATTTCTTTCTTGTTTTAGAAAGTGCACTTCAAAAAACTTGCTACTTCTAGAATTGATTTGTAAACAAAATCTGGCAACCATGGAAACTTGTCGCAACAAGCAATGAATCTTTCAGCCCTTTCACTGTGTCAGGCAGCAGGTATTCTGATCAAGATGAGAAGCCAATTCTCTCTAGGAAAGCACGACTGATGGACTCAGTCATGGCCATAACTGTCCAACTTACCACTGTAAAACAATATTGGTTCAGCAGAATCTGTGATAAACTTGCACTGTTATCACTTGTATATTTATGTTGTTTACAGACGAATTAATACAAGTTAATTGTAACAAGGTTGCTATACGAGATAAGGATATGTTACAGAAGATGAAACCTATTCTAAGACCACCACTACTAGACCTTGATGAGAAAGAAGTCCTGCGTGGACTTTCTTCTGTGTCTGTTATGTTTCTGTCTTCTACATCTGTTACAACCCCTCTCAAGCGAATGGGGAGAGAACAAACCATGAGCTTGTCGCGAAGCATGAGGAACCGGGCTATGGTGAGTCCTTTCATAAAAATATTCGTTAATTGATCAATTGTACTAATATACTGAGCTGAGATATTTTTAATGGCAAATTTTCACGAATGAGATGATAATCAATTTCAATATGTTTTGTCCGAGCATTAAAGACATGATTTGAGGCCGAAGCAAGAGCACCCATATTATCAACCCAAAGAGTTAGGGATGCTGACAATGGAAGACGTAAATCTTTAAAGAGCATACGAAGCCAATAGAGCTCAGCAGAAGTGATTGCCATAGAAAGGTATTTAGCTTCAGTACTTGAACGGGAAACAACAAGTTGTTTCTTCACTGCCTATGAGATCAGACAAGGACTTAGGAAAATGCTTTAGCCAGTGTTATCATCAGGCTCCCAACCCAATCCGAATCACAATAACCATGTGATCTAAGGTATCATAGGGCTCGCTTTGCAGCTATAAGGTGTGTAGTTGTGGGAGCATGTAAAAATTGATAGAGTTGATTCACACCGAAGGCAAATCAGGTCTTGTTAGTGTACAATATTGTAGTGCTCCAACGATGTGACGATAAAGTGAGAAATCGGGAAGAGGATCACCATCAAATTTGGACATTTTTGTGCCAGAAGTACATGGAGACTGATATGGTTTAGCACCTGTCATATTTGCACAATGTAAGAAGTTAACAATATACTTAGATTGATGCAGATGAAGGCCTTCTCTACTGCGGTGAACTTGAATGCCAGAAAATAGGAAAGTGGTCCTAAATCCTTCATTGAAAATTCTTGTTGGAGCTTGGTGGTGAGATTAGAAATAGCAGTGAGCATATTGCTTGTAACAATAATATCATCAATATAAATCAAGACATAAAGATGCACTTCCTCCTGAAGGAAGACAAACAATGATGTATCAATAGTGGATCCCATAAAACCAAGATCAAGAATTACTTGGGAGAGGCGTTGAAACCAAGCTCGAGGAGCTTGTTTCAAGTCGTAGAGAGATTTCTGGAGGTGACACACAAAATCAAGTTGAGATAAATCTATAAAGCCTTGTGGTTGTTCCATAAACACTTTGTCTATCAACTAGCCATACAAGAAGGCATTCGAGACATCTAATTGCCAAATGGGCCAATCATAATGAACTGCAAGGGCAAGAATCAAAGGTATAGTAGCTGGTTTGATAACTAGACTAAAAATCTCAATATAATCAATTCCATCTTGTTGCTCAAATTCTTTGGCAACAAGTCGCGCCTTATAGCAATCAATGGTGTCATATGATTTTTGTTTGATTTTGTAGATGTACTTGTTTTGAATTACATGATTATGAGAAGGTTAGGGACACAAAGTCCAAGTTCCATTGGATATTAAGGCATTCTATTCAGCAATCATAGCATCTCGCCAATTTGGATTTTTGGAGGCCTGTGAAAAGGTTGTCGGTTCAGAAGGAAGAAGGATGGTGTGAAGTTCTTTTAGTGGATGCATAGTAGAGTGATAGAGCTGAATCTCAGGGAATTGTTTGGGTTTGAGAGAGCCAGTGGTGCTGCGAGTAATTATCCAATTAGGGAGAGAAGAGTTGGACAGTGGTGCAGAAGAGGCATTGTCCTGGGACTGAGAGTTTATAGGTTCTGTTTGTGCCAACAATTCATGCATATGGCGCGGGGATTCTGAAACTGCAGGTGTCATGGGTAGATTTGATTAAAGAGGAAGAGTTAAAGATGATGATGGGTCTTGGAAGTTACTGTAGAAGTGTGAATAACAGGAGAAATAAGAGCAGATAAGCTTGAAGTTGATGAAATAGAGAAGGAACTTACTAGCCATGTTTGCGTGAAGGAAAGTAGAGGGAGTGTTCTGTTGTGAGGTAGTAGCTATGTGTATATCGTTAGCTGGAAACACCTGCTCATCAAATATTATATGTCGTGAAATATAAACTTAATTGGTTAAAGGATCGAGACATCGATATCATTTGGAATTAGAATAATAACCCAAGAAAATACATCTTTTACTGTGAAGGGATGATTTATGATCATTATAGGGATGCAGTAATGGATAGAAAACACAGCCAAAGACTCTTAGAATGGAATAATCGGGTTTTGCATTGAACATTTTGGTATATGGAGTATTGCTATTTATTATTAGAATGGGTAATCTGTTGATGAGATAGATGGCAATAAAGAAAGCATCAACCCAATATTTATTAGGCAAATGTGAATGAGCAAGAAGGGCTAAGCTAGATTCAACCACATGTTGATGCTTACGTTCAGCTATACCATTTTGTTTAGATGTGTATGGACAAGAAATTCTATGAAAGATGTTATTATTTTCAAGAAATATTTTAAATTTAGAAGAAATGAATTCTCCACCCCCATCAGTTTGCAATTGCTTAATTTTTCGAGACAAGATTTTCAACTAAGCATTTGAATTTAAGAAAACAAACAAAGACATTGGACTTGTGTTTCAATGGGAAAGGCCAAGTGAAATGAGAAAAATCATCAATAAATAAGACATAAAACCTATAACCACTGATTGACTCTACTAAAGAGGTCCACACATTGGAGTGTATAAGTTCAAGAGGAAAATTCAATACACGACTAGAAATTAGAAATGAAGCTTTTTGCTTTGCGCCACTTTTCATGGCTCACACAAGGAGTTTTTGGTGTTGTGAACCAGACACAAATAACTGAAATTGACATAGCAAATATTAAAATACAGAAGAAAAGGGATGACCGAGTAGATTATGCCAAACTGGAATTGAAGCTTTGACACCAAGGAATGCAACCAAACTACGACTTTTATTTGACGAGTGATGTTTCAAGTATATTGGGTTTAAACCAGCTTTACTTGGTCCCTACAATAGAATTTCTCCTGTATGCATGTCCTTCACAAGAAAATGACTAGAAGTAAGTTCAAAATAGCAATGATAATTAACAAAAAATTGATGAATAGAAAGTAGATTAGCTGAAGCTGAGGAGTGAAGAACATTATTTAAATGAAGTGTAGACATAGGTGTTTGGATAAGTGTGGAACTAGTATTAGAGATTTGCAAGCCACCACCATTGCCAACAGTCACTCTCGCCACCTTGATATGGTTGTTAAAGGGCCAAATTATCCAGTGCAGTAGTGATATGGTTGTTGGCACCGTTGTCAGTAAACCATGGTTCATCATTAATATTGATATCATGAGTGTGTGCTGCCATTGCAGCCAGCTGAGATGGTGGGTGTCGCCCTTAATAAGAGAAATCCATGCGATGATATCAATCTAATTCTTGATGGTTTGTCTTGTTACAAATCTAGCATGGAGTACGATTTCTATTATAAATCATAGGTAGAGATTGACTCCCATTTCTAGAGAAATTTCTAGAACTTATATTGGTGGTGCTGTCATTTTAAGATGGCTGCTGTGTACGAGGTGAATAAGAAGGATGTGGTATCCGAGGAGAATATTTGGGTTGACTATATTTGTGTTTTTTTGTTGAATCCAGATGAACCCCGATGTTGATATTGATTGAATAAAGCAAATTGGCCAGCTTTTGGAGGCAATGTTTTGACCTGATTTTCCAGCAAAGCTTCATAGCTAAGCAATTCAAACTGAAATTCATTAAACAAAAGGGAAATATCTCTTGTCGCAAATAAGAATGGAGTGATGAAAGAGGTATATGCACTACTAAGACCACCAATGATATAAGATATCATGTCATCATCTTCAATCGGCTTGCCCACAACAGCAAGTCGATTGGTCAGTCATTTGGCAATTTGAACATAATTTGCACAAGTTTTATTTTCTTGTTGTAAATTTTGAAGTTGTCTCTTCAGATGTGAAATATGAGACCAATTATGGGCAACAAACCGATTGCCATTGAATCCCATACCTCTTTAGAGGTATTCAAGCCAAAAACTAAGGGAAAAATAGTTTCCGAGAGAGTAGCATTCAACAAGCTAAGTAAATATTGGTCCTTCTTGGTCCATAAAATAACTTTGGATCTATTGTGAGTGTATCTTGCCCATTTGAATCAATAAGAAATTTACAGGGACAAGGTTCTGAGCCATCAACAATACCCAAAAGATCATTACTCCTTAAAACTAACAGAAATTGAGATGCGTCACCAAGATAATTAGAACCATCTAATTTGATAGAAATAAGGTGATTAATGGATGGAAAGGTAAATGAAATAGGAGCAGTATGGGACATAATATCTAAACTGGAGGTAGCCATGAAAAAGGATCATTTATGGGTGTTCTTTCTTTTATGAAAAGAAGTTACTGCTTTTATAACTGAGATACGAGGGATACCTAGAACTAATATACAAGTATTTATCAAATAACATGTACACTCAACTAGCCCGCTAGAATTTTCATATAAAGAGATCACCTATATCTATACAACGTTTATCGTAATAATTATGTAAGTGACTCTTAGACTTGAGATCACTAAGTTATTTTATATTGAGAGTGTTAAGCTTTGATTCTGACCACATGTTATCCTCATCAAGAGTAATAAAAATACTAAGTATAACATAAATTATATAAAGGTATTCAAGTAATCATCCTACATGAATTAGTAAAAATATTTAATTAGTTCTCAAATAGTATTGATTGTGAAATCCGACTAATGAGAAATGAGTTTTGAAAAAAAAATTCAAGATCTTATTCAAAGAATTAATTACTATAATATTGAGAACTAACATGATTTGTGAAAGAAAACATACTAGATGTTGTAATGTCTAAATTGGAACATTCATAATGAAGAAATAATAATTACATTGAGAAAAAAATTCATCCTCCTAGGTGAATTAAGAAAAATGTCTTATATGTTCTCAAATAATATTGATTGTGAAATTTTTGGGCAAGAAGAAATGAGTTTTGAAAAGAATTTCAAAATATTCAAAAAATAAATGACTATAATGTTGAGAACTAACATGTTTTGACAAATCATACTTTATGTTATAATATCTAAATTGAAAAATTCTTAATGAAGGGATAATAATTAAATTTAGAAACTAGTCACTAAAGGTTTATGTCAAATTAATTTTAATATTTTATGGATTATTACATGTTACTAGACATTGTATTTGATCTTTAAATATAAATTAATAAATATTGAATTGATAATAAATTAATTTATTTAATCTTGTTTTACATAGAATTATGATTTATATTTGGGTTTAACATATTAGGGAACCTAATAGGTCATACATATAAGAACCATTGGTAAAAAATTAAAATGAGATGATCAATTAAATATGACTTGATTGTAAATAAATTTTAAAACTTAATTAATACATGAAATTACAATTCTAAACCTAGAAAAATAAAATATGGACTTTATTGAATACGTTTATAAAGTTATTCTAAAATAATATATGTGATATTATTCAAGAAGGAAATTGATATTTCTTCATTTATAAAATTTTTAGGTTTTTATATAAATAGAATGTTATACATCTTATTTTCTAAGAGAAGGCGAGTAGGGTACAATATAGAAACATGTTAAACATTATAAAAAAAAAAAAAAAAAAGCTAGCCCTCAAGGTATTGCAATCTCCCTCTTCTAAAAGGGCTTAAGCAATTTCTCACTAGTGACTCGTGTGAATTACCATTAAAAACTAAAACACTTTGACAATATGAAGTTTGTAACAACCTAGATTTAAAGCAATTATTCATAGCTAAAAAGAACATCTGACCTAGAGATTATCCTCATATTAATCCTAAACAACTCTAAATCTATCTAAAAGAGTTCTTGGGACTCTTATTTTTTAAAAAAAAAATTGTATATATTTTTTTTCTATGATTGTTTTGGTGTGACTACCACTCATGTTTCATACTTTGATAGAATTGGAACCAAAAAAAATGGATGGACATTAAATGAGCTAGTCTTCATAAGGCTTAGACCATCCAAATCAAAAGATGATAAATGTATACTTGATCACCAACCAATTTTGTTAAAAAATTAGAAATATCTTTATAGAAAACTACCTCCAATCATGAAGAGACAACACAAATGATTAGTGAGAGATGAGGTGAAATTGAAAGGAAAATAAGACATAATAATGATCACAAACCTCTCTGCAGAAGAGAAATAAAATGAAAATTATAAATCTCACTTCAAATCACATCACTAATGAGAAAGATGATAATAATGAGTTTCTAGTTGATTTTTTTTTTTAAAAAAAGAAGCTTCACACACCACCTTTAAATAAGAAAGTAAGTCTATGATGAATGAATTTAAAGAGGTTAACTTAAGCATAGTTGGTAACCCATGTATAATCTTCATTAATGCAAACTTTTGATGGAGAATTGAGATATCTTTTCCTAGTCCTATAATGAAATATCAAGTTTACACCCGATCAAATTTTGTCCTAAAAGCTCATTGAATTATTTCATGGTCCTCCCAGCCCTCGAAGCTCCGAGGTAGTTTCCAGTTCTATCTTTTACGTTTCACAATTGTCAAAAATTAGATTCTTGAATATTAATTCTTACAAAAGAGATATGAAATCTTGAACAAAAGTTTCAGGAGGTTGTTAGAATTCATCTCTTCTATATACGTGTCATGATGTGACAACTTACATATGTAATAGTTGATGACATTATTTATGTTTTGGAATTGCTAATGAGAGATGTAATCAATCTAGTTGATTTTTTAGCGTGCCTTAAAGTATTGGATTGTTGACCCCTTTCACACTAACAATTAACAAAAAAGCTAAAGGGCGTGGAAAACATTTTAATTTTTTATTCTTTTGATTTTTATTATATGTTTATATAAAATATTTTTATTTTATTTTTTAATATTTAGGTTATTGAGAATTAAATTTTGTAATTTATTTTGTTTGATTTTGCCTTTATACAAGACTCTAATTATTTGTTGGTTTGGCAGTAGTCGCGGTATTCCAAGTCACCCCGGTTTAAAGGGTATATTTTTTCACTTTTTTTTAATTGAAATTGACTTTGTTATTGTCTATTTCATATAGTTAAAAAAAATATTTTGAAAAAACAAAACATGTTATAAAACTTTATAAAATCCATTGATAGGTTGACATGGTTTGTGGATTTGACAAGCTTAACCTTTTATTTTATTTTATCTATAAATTCTAGGTTAATTGAGAATTAATTTGATAGTTAGTTTTGATTTGCTTTCTATAAGGCTATCATAATCTAAAAAAATATCTCAATATTGGACTAGTATTCGGCCTTGCCATCATCTATTTTTCTTATCATATAGTTAAATAAAAAATAGTTATAAAAAAGAAAAAATATCCTAGTGGAGTTTATAACCCGATTCATGTGTTTGGCGTGCTAGCCCATGTTACTGATTCATAAGTTTGATAAGTTTACCCACCAGTAAGATAAGTTTTTTTTTCTTTATTTTTTCAAATATCTTTTTTAATCTATTCTTTAATATTGGATTAGTTAGGAAAAAGAATGATCAATTTATTTTTATTTGTTTTATTATATTTTCAAATAAATGTCTATTTTAGGGTTGATAATTAATTTTTGTGAGCATTTAGTTTATAATATAATTAAATAAAGAAAACACAAAAAAATATTAGTAAACCCAATAAAGTCAATGACTCGTATCTCAGGAGAACCAAGGTTGATCAAATTTGTCGTTGTCTTAATATTTTTTTTTTAAATTATCATTTTAAAGCTTTTTTAAAATTTAATCCATAATTGTATGAGTTATCGAGGTTACATTTGGACTCATAAAATTGATTAATCTAGGTTGGGTCAAAGCCTATGTTCTTTAATTAAAAACTTGAGTTAAATAAAAAAGGTATTGCGAGATATTTTAAAATTAACCAAGGACAGATTTAGAAAAAACTTTTGCATTTTTAATATTCTTGACAATGTGATATAATATGATCGAAACACTAATCCCTCAGGTCGGTGAGATGAGATTATATGTCGCTTGAGGAGGCAGGCCGATATTGTGAAAACAGAAAGTCAGCATGCAGGAAAACTCACACCAAAGCTCGATTGAACACAATTTTTTTTTTTTTTTATGAGCATACTGAAAGTCAAACTAATACAAACAACGATTGTCAAAATCTGAGAGAGGAGAGCTCCACTAATTGTCCTTCCCATCTTCATACAAAGACGCAAGAATTTTCTTGAGCTGCCGATTGTAGACAAAGGGTCGCTCCAATTCCACCAAGTGACCTGCCCTCTCTATGCAATGCAACGTTGCTTTGCCTTGTAGTTGCCTGCAGTCAATGTTTCAATTCCCGTTGCATATAACAAATATGAATAATTAAATATATTTCTTGCCTCATATAATTCTTAATTAATTACGTCAAATGTAATAAGTGTTTTTCAAACACCAAATAAATTGAAGAATCAATGGAGGAATGGACATACTCAATCAAGTTGCGAACTTCTGTCTTGTCGAAAATTATGTCATCCCCTCCCCACAAAAGATGTATCCTCTGCAATTGAGATCATGAATAAACTCGTGCTAGTTAATTCGACCTTCGAGTAAAAAATAATGAAAATGACAACCGAACTTGTGTTAATTCCTTCTCCTCTCCTCGACAATAATCAATTTCTTGACCGCCTGTCTCATTTGAACATGTGAAAGCACGTGACGAAAATAAAGACTATCTTCTTGATCAAATACATAAATAGCATCTTCAATCCTGTCTATGGCCGCTGCGTGACATTGGTTACATAAAAATGTTTGTGAAAAAATTTAAATTTTTTTATTTTTTTATTTTAAATTATTTTTTATATGATTTTGATGTATTGATATAAAAATAATATAAAAATATAAAAAAAAATATTATGATATATATTTTTAAATAAAAAATATTTGAAAAACCAATTTCAACCACACTACAAAACAGCTATCAAGAGGGAGTAATTATAATATTAATGTTAATTTCTCTCTGACCTGTGTAAAATGAGGGGCAGTGAAGTTTTTGTCTTTTACAATTAGATCCTCCAAAAGCTCGTGTCTTTCCTTCCTGTGGTCGAGGTACATGGCCTGCCACCGATGTCAAAATGTTATAATTTGCAAAAATCAATTAAGGGAGCTTAAATATTATACTTCCATTAGCTAGCTATACATGGAGCCCCACTGCTTAATGGAGAAGAATTTACATGACGAATTCCTCTCAATTATCAAATCAATTCCAATACTTGTAGCTAATTAGATAACGAAGCTTACCTCCAAAATGTCTTTGTAGATAAAATTTGGTATCCAAGGCAACTTGTAGAAAGCAACGTCCAGCAATGTCTTCACACCCTTGACAGTTTCAGGAATCAAATATTGCGGCCATGATGGAAAGCCGATTCTCTGTAGGCCATCACGAGTGATGGACTCAGTCAAGGCCATAACTGAACAAGTTATCACCAATGAGTGAACCAAATTAGGGTACATCTCGGCCATCTTGAACCCAACCATCCCTCCATAGCTCAATCCAACCAACGTGCATTTCTCCACGCCGAGTTTCCATAGACCCTTAGCCATGCATTCTGCTTGAAAATCCGGTGACCGTTCTGATTTATCGGTGGTTGAATCTCCAAAAAAGAGAAGATCCGGAACATAAACTGCGTACTTGTTGGCCAAAGCAAGCACCTGAAATTGCCATGTCAAAATCCCATCGAAACCAAAACCATGAAGAAACACCACAGCAGGTTTTGTGGTTTCATCACTCGGGACCCAGAAATTGATGGCTGTCCCTGATTCAATCTCTACTACTTGGCGATTCATCCCAGCTAGCTTCATCAGGCCATGCAACAAGGGCTTGTACAATGACAACGTGTTCACCATCTCTCCAGCTCTCTCGAGAAATTTAAGCTCTTATATTCTAAATTTTGACCTCTGCAATGGTGTTATTTATAATTGCCATGGTGGCTTGATCACAGAACCGGTTGTAGATTACAAGTTCGTGATAGCTGTTTACCTCCAAAGTTGATTTTTGTAGTAACACTTTAGAAAATTCTACAAGTCCAACTGTCAAAGTTAACCACTACTTTTTCGGTTTATTATTATTATTTTTTTTGGTGGGTCGCAGAATCGGAGGAGATTTTTTTTACAATAAAATAAAATGTTTTCGTTAATATAATAAATCTTTATGATTTAACTTTCGCACTCACGCTTGCTTGGAAACGTAAACTAGCCTTTAGCCACTTAATTATTATGTATGCCCTCGTATGAGATGGATGATTCATATAATATATGCCAAGTTGTTAGAAACTAGCAAGGTTGGGATTTTTAATTTCTTTACACCCATCTATTAAGCGATCGATAAGATTTGAAGTTAACTTACTACATCCTCACGTTAGCTTTGGCGATTGAGAGTTTTTATTTTATTTTTTTAACCTTAAATAGCATTTAGAGTGATTTATTTTCTTAAATGTATTTTATTATATCCTTAAAATTATTCTGCGCACTTCGACTAATCCCACGGGTTCTGAAATTAACGATTATATAAGTTTTTGATGATTATCATATAAGCAACCATATGATTTCGAACATGAAATTACAAGAAAAAAAATATTTTAATCTCAAGTTTTTATCACTAAATTATCTACTATATAGTTAATTATTGAATATTTTAATTAGTGGATGAAAAAAATAGCATTTTGACTCAAGGAAGGCGACTGCTCTATAGAGAACACAAGAAGAAGCCGAGAAGGAAAAGAAATAGTAGAGATGAAGGTTAGGGTTAGGGTTCGGAGTTGGGAGATAGGGCACGAGAGAGAGCGGTGGAAGAGTGAATGAGGAAAGAGAAAGATTAGAATGCAAATCACGAGAAGTACCAGTAGCTTACTGTTTCTTTTTCTTCTGTTGTTGGGTAGTGATTGGATGACAACATTGTTTATCAACAAAATTGACAACATTTATCAGTGGCTGGCTGTTCAAACTTCAAACTCGAAAAAAGCGCGTGATTGGTGTGGTGCCTGATCTTCAAAAGCTTACATTCCACTCCCTGTACTTTCTTTGGTCTAGCAGATCAGTCCCCATCGGCTCCCTTGCTGTGAAGTTAAGCTGTACGAATTTCCTTTTTCAAGTATATGACTAAACAACTATTGTCAAAATGATGCTCTTAACATCATGAAACCTCAAGAAATCCGATAAATCCCCATCTTCATGGTTCAAACTATTTAAATGTAAGAATAAAAATTGTGTTCTCATAAGAATATTTTTTAGCGTTGTTATTAACCTTGGAATTAAAGTTTTTTTTTCATGAAGATAAATTTATTTGTCAATATATCTCTTATTTATCTTAAATAACTAAGTATTTTTAATTTAAATCACTGTTTTTTGTTTAAGAAAATAAATATTTTATGATTGTTAAAGCAAGTAACAAAAAAATATTAAAATAGTATGTTCAAATTTTTCATAATTGAATGCAAAAAAAATCAAAAATATAATAAATTATGCTCAAAATACATATAAAAAAAATCATAATAAAACACCAATTTCAATCGAAATTTCATTAATAATTTTTATTATTATTATTATTATTATTATTATTATTATTATTATTATGACCACTACTTCTATTACTATTATTATTACTAGATTAAATGCATAATAATTGAAAAAAATTATTAAAATTCAAATAAAGAATAAGTGAATCTAGTAAATAATTTTTGTCTATATTGTTAAAAGCAGAGGAAACAAAGAGAAAATTGGGGTTGCAAAGGGCCAGACCCGTACACATGGCCCTGACTTATTTATTTATTTAATTTTATTTGGATTAAGGGGGGTGATTAATTTTAAAAATAAATAACACATAAAAATTCAGAAATTAAATGTTATTATAAGCTCTTCAACCCATGACTTGCACCAATTCATGCACATCAATAACAATAAAAATATCTAAAAATAATAATAAAATTTAATTTAAAATAAAATTATTTTTAAGACATAATATCCAACCGTATCTAGAACTAGATCCGCGGCCTCAATCTTGGACCGGTCTATTCTAAGCACGACAACTCCTGAGTTAACGTGTATATCCACTCACTCAAGCTTTAGCAGCCTGCCACTTGGCAACATTATGTTGTCAAACTCTATTCTTTGACAATGCAGTGTCAACCAATCCCCCCCCCCCCCCCCCCCCCGAATCTCTCTCTGAAATGGCGGAAAAAATGAGACAGTGTGTGAATATAAAAAACAAAAAAGAGAGGAGTGGGTATAGGGTACCCTATGCTGCTCGCTACTTTCACCTATGCTACTGTGGGTATAGATTAAAATTATTTTTTAAAAAAATATATTAAAATAATATTTTTAAAAAAATTATTTTTGATATCAAAACATCAAAATAATTTAAAAATATCAAAAAAATTAATTTAAAATAAAAAATAATAAAATTTTTATTTTTTTCAAATGCGATTTTCAAACGCATTCTCAAACACCCCCTAATCTATTTGTTTTGTTTTGTTTCCTTAACTAATTAATCTAATCTGTTTGGAAATTAGTTAAAAAAATTTAAGTGATTTTTATTTACAAAAATATTAGAATGATATTTTTTATTTTAAAAAAAATTATTTTTGATTTTAGAATATCAAAATAATTTAAAAAAATTAAAATAAATAATTTAAAAAAAAAAAAAAAATCACTCCTCTGTTTTTGTTTGGTGATCATTCGCCTACAATTTTGATCGACTGCTCCACTAATGTCAAAACCTCAACAAACTATCATGTTAGTGTCTATCAAAACAGCTTAATAGGATTTTGTTTGGTATTGTAATTCAATCGTGTTTTTTAGATTTTTTTAATTTTAAATATTATTTTTTATTTAAAAAAAAAATTGCTTCAGTCGACATTGCATCATGCACCTTACATTTAATTATTATTATTATTTATTATTATTATTATTATTATTATTATTCTTTGCCAGCCCCAGCCCCAGGT
This sequence comes from Salix arbutifolia, assembly GCA_025169955.1. Taxonomy (NCBI): domain Eukaryota; kingdom Viridiplantae; phylum Streptophyta; class Magnoliopsida; order Malpighiales; family Salicaceae; genus Salix; species Salix arbutifolia. The sequence continues at coordinate 13,901,943 of CM045905.1, read as the reverse complement.
ATAAAAGGCTTCCAATCCTGGATAAAACTTTACAGAGGAAGGTGGGCCTGAAGGCCCTACCAGGAATGTCCATTATTTAAGACTCGTTATCATCATACAAATTTGTAGCCAAATCTGCATCTTCTTCTTCTTCTTCTTCCATGAATGAAGGAAAGGGAGTAGGGTCTCATCTGAGGCAAATTAATTAATTAATTTATAGTAGAAACATTTTTTAACCTACCCGTGTCTTGGATTGCGACTGCGAACAGAATCTTTCCATTATCCATAATTAATTAAAATTGTTATGATCTTAGTTAAAAAATAATAACCAATTTATTTGCTCCAATATTCCCCTAATTTATTTCCTACAAACAATTTTAAGATGGGAACTTTCTCTTTCTGACCAGGTCTCCGCTACCGGATTAACTATTTTATCAATAAAAAAATTTATCGGTAATTTTTTTCCTGACAAACACATGAATAAGAACTGTTTGGCAATAAAATACTTGATGATAAATTTTTTTTGTCGGTGATTTCATTGGCATTAACCCCTACCGATAGAAATACCGACTGTAAATATACCGATAAAAAGAGACTAACTATAATTCTATTGATCTATTCCATTGGTGAAGTTGTCGAAATATACCATTGATGATTCTATCATTAATATTTTATCGATGATTTTATAGGTATAGTAATTTGTCTTTCTTTTATTGAGTATGAACAGCCATCCTATGAAGCAATGCTCAGGCATGTGAAAGAGAGTTTCATAAAATCTTAAACCAGTAAGCCATGCTATTTCTTACTCAAAAAAATTTCCATGACCGTGAAATGGCCATCAGATATCAGCTTCCATAAAACACAATCTTCTTTGGTCTCATCAGGGTAACTGATTTGCATGAAAGACATGGTTGAATTTCCAAGCTTCTTCTCCCGGTGAAACAAAAAAGATGAACTTAGGCCGAGTTAATTTTTATTTTTTGGATACGAAAAAACTCCACCGCCTGAAAAGCGTATTTTATAAGCTCAAATAAACAAGTAAAACCTCGATTGTTCCATACTTTTATAAAAAAATATACACTAACTCGAACGCAAGTTTTTTACCATCACGTCACGCAAAACTTTGTTCCAAATGATAGATCCCGTGCATGATCAGTTAAAAGATTAGCAAATAAATTAGCTGTGATGCATGTACTTAAGGGTGGCTCAAAGTTTTCTAGCAAAGCAAGAAGGCTCCAGCTAGTTTAATTAGGGTCCCTCCTATCTCGTTGTCCATGCTCTTGAATGCCTGGAAATGTAGCATTTTCAACAAACCAAACACAATATATTTTTACTTACATCTCATGTATCTTATATTTCAAGAACATGGGATTTCTAGGCATTTAACAAACATAACATTTTCTGTATTCTTGGAGATTCGGAACTTCTCGACAAACCCAGCACAATATATATATATATATATATATATATATATATATATTACATCTTAATCTTAAGGTAAATGAAATCCTATAATATCCTATTATAGGCAAAAAGTTGACTAAAAAAAGTGAGCACCATGTTAATAAACGAAAAGGGTTTTAAGGACACGAGGAATTCGCATACTTTCTCCCTGTCTTACCACATGCTTCCATGAATATCCACTGAACTTGATCCCTCTCATGATACCTTGGAAAGAAGAGGGATTTTGATTATCCTCTAACAATGATAACACTACTAAAAGTAATCAAGCCCGATAAAATCAATATCAAGTAATCATTTTATATAAAAATTTATGTTATTAGATAAGATTCCAGAATATAATTTATAATTTTCTTTAACACACCATCTCAAGTGAAAGCTCTTTGAACTTAAAACTTGCACACAAATTCACACTACTTTATGCTTGATTTTTATCAAATAGAATAAGAGATTCAAACCCGTAACCATTAGGTCAACAAGGCTCTGATATTATGTCAAAAAATCATCTCATCTAAAAATTAAGTTATTAATTAAGGTCCGGAAATATGATTTATACTATTATCTAAAATTCAAAAAGTGTGCTTTTATGGCAATATGACACTCCCATAAATATAATTTCTCCTTCCTTTTTTTACGTGGTGGGTGAGAGCCTTGTGTTTTGACCATCATGATGAATGTTAATCGGGGTGCTGTGATCTCACTTTGAATGTGCTTTGGATTCCTGGAATACTGTAAATGTCAAGAACCTGAAGCCTTTTCTGTCGCGGCAATATTTATTTCACAGCAAACGAGAGAATTCCAAGTAAGCTTCGTTTGGAAATGTACTTTCAAAATTCCCGAATATCAATTTTTAATGATTTTTCATGTCCTGCCAAAGTACATCTCTTGCCTTAATCTTAGCATAAAAGTAGAGCTAAAACAATAATGCGTTGGTCCCTAATTACTTTCACAATTTGGAACAAGAAGGCTAGCTGAACAGTCCTCCTCCACCCATCACTTATTTCTCAAATATTTTATGTATGTATGTATGTATGTATTGATGTATTGATGTATTGAAATGTCAATTAATCAAGGTGGTGTTTGATGTTACAAGTGGATTTTTAGAGTATTTATAATTGAAAAATGTATCAAAATAATATATATTTTTTTATCTTATCTTTAAAAGCTCATTTTTATTATCAATATATAAAAAAGAAATGAAACTCATTTTGGGACCATAATAAATCACTTATTCTAATGAAAAACCGTCAAATTCACTTGAAAATAATGTTGTTTTAGTGCATAATGCAAAACCATTGATGGATTTTGATATGGAATTTAATCAAGAGGATCAATGTGTATATAAGGTGGGATAAAAATAAGAATTGGCGTATAAATCAAGGACTAATTGAGATCATCCCTTGAAAAAATCATTGCAATATGAAGCTTCAATGAAGTATTGAATGATTTACAGATAGGTTGCCTAATTGATGGCAAAATATTATATAACATAAGTTTTTTGCAGCTAGAGTTAAAGGTAATATTCATGTCTTTAGAGTGCTCGTATAATATAACGTTGCCATGTCAAGGAATCATTTCACCTAAAAGCTTAAGCTTGTAAGTGAAATGGTTCATTAACATAGTATCAGAGCCTTGTTGACCCAGCGGTCACGAGTTCGAATCTCACCACCTCCATTTTATTTGATAAAAACCAAGCACAAGGTGATGTGGGCCTGTGCAAGTTTCAAGTTTCAAGCCCAAAAAGTTCGAATCTCACTACCCCCTTCTATTTGATATAAATCAAGCACAAGCTAGTATGGGCCTATGCAAGTTTAAAGTCCAAAGGGTTTTTTCTTGAGGGGGTGTGCTAGAGAATAATATAAATCATATTCTGGGGTCTCACTTACAAGCTTAAGCTTTTAGGTGAGATAGTTCTTTAACATAGTATTAGAGCCTTATTGACCCAGCGGTCGTGAGTTTGAATCTCACCACCTCATTTTATTTGATAAAAATCAAACACGAGACAGTGTGGTCCTGTGTGCAAGTTTCAAACCCAAAAGGCTTTAATGATTTATATTATTCTCTAACAATAACCATGAGATATATAATAATAATAATAATAATAATAATAATAATAATAATAATAAAAATAAATAAATAAATAAATAAAAGGATCGATAAATGGACATCAAGACACACAAGTCCCTGTTCATTGCCACGATGCATTTTGCCCGAGGGTCAACTTATCTTGCCTGCCTTGCTTCCCATCCGTTTGGATGATGTTGGTGGGCTTGGGCTTGGGCCTGTTTGAGTTTTATAAAAGAGTCGTTGTGCTGATTTATCTCTTTTCGTTTCATGGTTTTGCATTCCTATTCTCTCTCTCTTCTGCTCAGTGGTGTAGCTCAATTAGAATTCAACGAGGTTACTTGCCCGCGCGCTGCGCTGGGCTTTTTTTTAATGTAAGAAATTGATTAATTTTATATGTGCTGTAATTGATTATCTTAATATTTAATTGATGAAATTGTAATTGATAAAATCAATTAGAAATTATTTTTTTCCGCCTGAAATTGATTGAATATTGCTACTATGAAAACTTCATTGAAAATAAGTCATATACATCGTGTAAGACAGTGATTGATTGTTGTGTGTATTTTATTTGTTTGATGAATTATTTCAATTGTATATAAGCATTGAAATAATGCTGGTGGATTGCTGCGCGAGCTAAATACGACGTGTAAGTGGAAAAATTAGACAACATCATATCTTTAAATTGATTATTTATATGCTTATGATTTGGAATTAAACACCTCATATATTTAATTTTTTTAATCTCATTTTGATTTTATAATGTTGAAGCTACTATTTGTAATTAAACAATAAATTATTTTAGATTTTTTTTAACATGATAGAAATTCCAGGTAATTTTTTTCCTTTGAAAATTTCTTGCAAATATCTCATAATGGTTAAATGTCTTGTTTTGTATGTTTTCTAACCTTGCATTTGTTCATTGTTGGGCCACATCAGTTTAAACATTTTTTTTTTCTTTTTGAATATAAGGTGAAAGGTAATTTTTTCTAATAAAGCATTTGTTATTTGATAGGCTACATCAACTTTGGGTTTGTTTTAACGATTTGTCGATCTATTTGTTCAGCAACCAACAAAAGTTTTTTTTAAGATGAGGTGTATGTTTTCATTAGCAGATGGTTATTTGTTTTATATATGTAGCTGAATTAATGTGGTCATTGTTTTAATTATTTGGATAATCATTTAATTGACAAATCACAAAATTACAATAGATAAAATTAACTAATTTGTTTGTTTAAAGATTATGCTACTTTCTAAAATGTTTTTAACTTCTTAGGTTTTTGGATATTCATTTAATCTCCTGCACCTTAAGCTTCCTGGCATAGGCATTTTCTCAATTAACTTGGAGTTTTAAAGGACTTCATGTATGTTGGAAGTCATGAATGGGTAAAGGTTGATGGTAAAACAGTTATTGTCGGTATAACCAATCATGCTCAAGACTATTTAGGTGATGTTGTGTATGTTGAATTACCAGAAGTGGGTGCAGTTAAAAGTGCCAAGGCTACCAGTGATGTCTATTATCTTGTTTCGGGAGATATGGTTAAAGTTAATGAAGAGCTTAAAAACTCTCATGGTTTGGTTAGTCTAATTGCATGGTGCCATAATTTTTTTTTCAGCTGACAATTGGAAATTGCAACAACACATAACAAAATTTATACAATCAACGTGTTTGATGGAAGAGAAGAAAAACATAATAAAATTTGTGAATGCAATAGTAAACACAACGAAGCAAGAGAAACAAAGACATTAATGTTATATGTAATTAATGTTTGCACATACCAGCAAAACAGCTGGAGAATTTTTTTATCCCAAGCAGTAATCTAAGCAGAAGAAAACCCAACAACAACTGACAATTCAGTGGTCAAGCAAAAGAAACAAAGGCATTAATGTTAAATTTCAAAAAATTATGAAGACATCGGCAAAGTGAATAGAGCAAACCTTAACGCCAACAAAGCAGTAACTCAACCAAAGTAAACAAAAAATAACCAACACCAAGTAGAAACTGACGATGATTAAATGACCTGCCATAAGAAAACCAAGTAAAAGCAAGGAGAGCCATCAATAGAAATTCAGCAAAACCAGACGATGATTAATTTTTTACAACAATTAGTAGGACCATTGATCGAAGAAAAAGATGTCATATATGAATCACTCACATATCATTCCGAAATATTTGCTAAGCAGAACCTAGTAATTATCTAAACCCCTGAACAAACAGTAAAATGATTCTAAAAGTAACAATAATAACTGGAGCAGAAATGAAATCATCGAAGCACAACGACAAAGACAACGAAGGCACAAAGTAAATAACCATTATTTGAATGTAGAGGGAAAATAGAAAGAGAAAAAATAGAACACCTGAAAGCTAACGCATAAATTGAATTGCCATTATATTCAAGTGCAAGGACGAAAAAAGAAGTTATTGGCTAGTTTTCTCGATCCTCAAGAGTGTGACCCATTTGTCAAATGTCTCCGAGCAAAGATCTGAACCATAAAGATCTCTCTGCCAATGACATCATTCCGTTGATTTCATCTATGCTCCATCCAAAGGGGTTGGCTACTTTTGCCAAGGCTTTTATCTAACAAACTTTATAGTGAATATAAATCACAAAAAGTAAACCAGTGCTATATATACACTATGAACCTAGAAGAAATCCTATATTGCTTTGTCTTAGAAATTTAGCAACAAATTTAGACATTTTTGGGGGTAGAGAACTTAAAAAGATATAGATATTGAAGGATTCTATTTGAGTGTGCAAAAAATAAAGACTTACTGCTATGTCAATCATAGTCAAAAGGTCCTTGGCACCTATTTTAACCATGTGAGACAGAAGAACTGAAGCGAGAACTTGCAGTGCCTTTAGATCTCCTTTCTTTTGTACAGTTCTCTTGCCATTAGTGACCAGCTTATCTGATATCTTTTTATCATCTTTGAGCCCATTGGAATAAAGAAAAGAATCTGATTTCTTAGAGCTAATCTGTGACTACACATGAACAACATTCCACCAGCAGCTAAGATACCAGCCGCAAGTAGTAGAGATTTCCTGTGGGCAAAAAAGGTTACATGAATGTAGCTTCATTGCTCTAAAAGCTCTTCATTGAACTGTATCAAAAGCAGTAGCAAGTATAAACAGTTCTAGGATAGATTTATGATCCAAATTATTTTAATATTTTGAGCAATCAACCTCTCACACCGGCATTTTTTTTCTTCTCATTCATTGTTTAAAAGAATAACCTATAAGCACGGTAAAGAAAAACTACCACCTGTTTAGAAACCAAGCAGATAAAAAAATTCCTAAATACCAGAAAACATATATCTTCAACGGAAAATAATGCTAAGGTGGCTGACCCAAGATCTTTCGAAGTGAATCCGTAATGTGGCCACTGTAGCCTGCTTTGTGAATTAGAGAATCAATTGCCTCCTCTCTCGTCCAACCTGAAACCAAAGTGCCAAAATTATAAGCTGGTGTTCGAGACATAAAACTTACAGGCTTTATAGAGAATTAAATAAGAAAAAATCCCAATCTAGCAAACAAAATCAGTGTAAATATCTCAGTCTGCATGTCTTGGCCCATCTACCAGAAATAAATAAGAACACAATTGGTTAGGGTCACCATAAATGTCAGGAATACACATCCCCTTCCCCGTTCTCTTTTATTTGATTGCGTTCTCTACTTCTCTCGGATAACAAAAAACAACTCAATCAAGTTACCTTCATGGGCAGCCACTTCAGGCAAATAAGTGGCACTTCGCCTTGCATTGTTATTAGGGTCAGTAAACTCAATAATAAAACCATGCTTCCCAACCTACAGGCCAGAATCACAAAATAAGTTGGAAAGGCAAGAATAATGACAAACAAAGGCACCAATAAAACGAATCCTTCCTTATACCTTCGATTTCGAAACTGTAAATCACTCCCTCCCCTCTCTGTAACCTTCAAAGGAAACAACATGGCTTCACAAAATTTATTGATTAATTAATTATAACTAAGAATCAGAAATGAACATCACCCTCAATTAAAAAAATTAAACAACAAAATGATTTTTCAATCGTTGTATATCGATAAAGAAGCCAAATCAATAATCAATAACAGCTCAGCCTCTGTGAAGGCGGCAGAAATCTTACCTGTGTCTTTTTTTGTGGGCATTTTTTGACACTGTTCATGCTAATTGATTAGCGTGAACAACTCAAACAAAATCCAAGCAAGATAATCCCCTCTGCAATGCACTGGGCACGTGAGACACCGCCTGTAGCTGGCCGTACAATACATTCTCCAAATTCATCACTAACTGGCCTCTAATACTGCTTTCTCCAGCTCAATTGAGGCTCTCGACCGCCACAATCTCTATCGCAGACACATGAGGGCGACTCACAGCAAGCCGCTTGACCGGAGGGAAATCACATTCACGGACCCCTCCGTAAATTAAAACCTTGATCTCTTTAGGGTTTGGATCGGGTAGCTGGGTTATTTATGTGGGTTCGGGTCTTTGAAATCTCCTCTGTAGACGATGTTGTTGTTATGGCCGTCTGCCTATACCGCGTCTTCGGGTTCTTTAGGTTCTTCTTGTTGGTGGCGCTTTCAAGGTTTTCGATTGATTTGAGAATTTGATCGTTTTTTGTCCCTGCGATCTGTTAAAACCGAAGCAAAGAAAAGAATAAGATAATAGTAGAAAGCGTCTGCAAATGGATAAAGCCTGGCTGTAATTAGATGTTGTTGGAAAATGATCAGCCTGCCCGAGATAGATGGAATAGATGTTGCAAATTGATTTGCAGATAAAATGTGCCCGAGATAGATGCTGGAAATTTAAGAAACTGCCCGAGATATGTATCTGCAATTTTATTACGCTCCGAGATATGTATCTGCATGATTTGACTTCAGATAACCTTTTCATCTGTTTCATTTATTTATTTAATTTAAACCTAAAGAAAGATAAACAAAGCAACACAGCTGGCCGACTTAGAATACTTTTAATTTTACCACTTTTGAATATCTGTTTCAGGTAACTTTTTCATGCAGTGCTAAAAGAACAAAAAGAAAGTGAGCGACTATTCAAGTCCACAGTAAAATGAGAGTGAATATACAGTGAAAGCAGGATCTGTTTTAGCTGTATGTATAATCCTCCATATCTTTATGTGGGCCCAAAATGGAAATTAATTAGCCATGAGATCAAAACAATTATGATAAAATATTTATTAAAAACACCTTCATTTTATTTAAAATAAAAGGTCAATGCTGATCAGGTCGATGGCACACATCAATTCATCACTGTATTTTGTTGTTATGTTGTAGCAGTCCCACAGTAAATCATTTCTATTAAGAAACCTATAGGTCGTTGATTTTGAAAAGTTTCCTTGTTTTCCTTCCACTGCGATTTTCATTGTTCATTTGATTTTATTTTATTTTTCCTCTCTGATAGGATATCTGCCACGAAATTCTACTTTCGTGTTTAAAACTAAATTGAGAATTGTTTAATTGAATTTTATATAAATAAATTATTACTAATTTATCCGTAAGAGTATTTTTTTTATATTTTTTAATTCGAAATAGTAATACAAAAAAGAAAAAAGAGAAAAGCTAGTCTCTAAAACATTTGGTTGATTGTTGCCATATTTTTTATTGTTTATAGTTTAAATCATATTATTTATTGTTTATAGTTATCATTGGTTATAGTTTAAATCATATTATTTTGCAACCCTATCTTATTGGATCCAGTCAAGTTACTGACTCGAGTATCATGTTTTTCATATTTCTATAAATATTATTGTCGTCTAAGCATTCTATTTGTGTGCTTAATTTTTTTTTTATCAACTCATGTCATAATACAGGTCACCAATCTAGTCACATCTATATGGGTATCAATGTTTGTGTCTATATTTATAAAATTGCTAGCTAGAGAAAAATAGACTATTAAAGTGAGACTTTCAGGTATGTATATAAATATTTTACATTACAAATAAGCAATATGAAATGACTAATTAACGTGAGTTTTAGAGAAAAATATAAATTTATACTTTGGAGTATTAGCTAACAATTTAAGTTGTTAGTTTGAGATAAGTCGATATCAAAACAGTGAGTTCAAAACATGAAAAGGATTGAGATAGTTATTTTATAGTTACTGATGTAAACCTCTCGAATACACGGTCAAGTAACCCACATGCAAAGACAACAATTTCTTAAAAGCTAAGTAAATCAAGTTTGATAGGAGTGTGATACAAAGATAATTTGTATCTAGACAACAATACTATTGGATTTGAATCCTCACACACGAATAACAATTCGTGAACGAGAAGTATGGATTGACACCACGAAGTCAATTGAATCTCAAGAAGTCATTTTTATTCCTTTAAAGAAGCAAGAAAGAGAGAATTTTCACTCTTATAACCTCACAAAGTTGCAGTCATAATCTGAATATCGTTAAGAAAAATCATCAGTTCAAACTTAGGTTACATGTGTTTTTAACCTAAGTTAAATCCTAAAAAATCAAAAAATATGAACTTGTATAAAACCTACTTATAATCAGACTCAAATCCTTAAATATCTAAGCCAATTAATGTTTATTAATCCTAGAACACAAAATATGAATTTAAAATAAAAACTTTATGTTGCAATTACATAAAAATAAAATAAAAAAGTCTTAATTGGTCCTTAATGTTGTTGACCTTTAGGTTTTCTTCATAGACTTAGAAAATCATTAAATAATTCCTCATAGCTTAGGAATCAAATTTTATAGCTCATTAGTTTCATTTGTAGACTAAGATATTTCTTCTTTTAAATGTTAAAAATCATCATTTCTTAAGGAAGTAATTTTGAATTTTTTTCTTGCTTCCTTAGAAGACTAATATTTTACTTTGACTTCATGTAACACTAGGAAAAATAAGCGCAAATTAAAATTGACTAGGAGCCCAACACACCAGCCTTATTTAGAACTTGGATGAGATTCTTCTTGGAATTGAATTAGAGGTTGTCTTTTAAGTTTTATAGTTGTCCTCTAAGCTTCATAGTTGTCATTTGTTTCTCTAGATCCATCTCACTCCATGTATAAGTTTAATTAAATGGTAAAATTGAAAAAAAGAAGATCATTTTACTAAAAGGAATAAAAAAATAATGAGGCTCAAAATTAATTTTTTATATAAAGGGTGTTTTTGTGATTTCACCATGCATTTTAAATTTTTGTTCTTTTTTATATCACATCAAATATCAAAATATTTCTTGACTTAAATAGAATTTTTTTTTATATAAAAATACAAAAATAACTCTTGATGCTACATTTTTTTTTGTTTAGGAGAGTGTTTTGGTTATTTTATTATAGAATCAAGATACAAAAATACTTATTTATTATGGGCTAATTTGAAAATGACATAAGAATCATATAAAAAAAAATTCAATGCTATTGAAGCTCAGTTTAAAGTTTTTTTAAATGGAGAAAAAATACAATTACACTATTTCAATGAATTTTCAAGGTTGTTTTAATTCTGCACAAAACAAAACCATGCCACGTGTTTCAGGTTTCCTCTATATGCAGATACGGCAAACTGTGATCGACAAAATACCCACGTCATAAATGGCTTTAATTTATTGTTTTTATTATTTCTCGATTCTAATTTCTAAGCAGTCCAAGCACAGAATTCTATGCAGTCCAAAGCACATGGGTACTGAATCCAGTACAGTCCTTGTGCTTGTGATGGCAATTGTACGTACATTTAATTTCTTGAAAAATTATTTTTTGTTTATAAATATATTAAAATAATATTTTTATTTTATTTTTTATATCAGTATATAAAAATATTTTAAAAACATAAAATATTTAATTTAAAATAAAAATATTTTTTTTCGAAAAAACAAATTGAAATATAATGTCACACAGATATTAGAATGCAAGAAATCTATTTTATAATATACAGTCGAGAGTTCTTCATAATTCCTCGATGATCAAAGAATCAAATGTATCATAACAGCGTAATATTTTCAAGTTCGTCATAATTTTATCTTACCGTTAAAATTTTAATTAAAAAATCACTATAGCATATACATTGAATCCTCTAAAGCCTGCACAGCCTCTAGAATTCTATCAAGGAAAACCCGGTTTATTTTTGGTATTGTACACAAACAGTATTTTGCATGGGTTTGATTTAGTGGTGTTACCAATTAAATTCTTTTTCCCCTTGACTTATAGTATGCTTAGGATTTATCCTAAACAATAATTATAATTTTGTGATCAAACGAATGTAAGTTCCATTAATATATGTATTTAACAAAAAAAAAACAATAATTTAAATCTAAAAAGATCATTAAAAATTATAATAGCTAGAATAAAACCAGTAGGTCATTAAGAGATTATGTAGGCTTTTAGATTTTTTTTTTTAAAAAATACTAGGCTACAAAAGCTTGCGATCGAGTAGAGAAAACCCTAAGAAAATAGACATTACATTAAAAAGTGGTGTAAAAAAATAGGAAGAAAAGAGAGAGAGAGAGAGAGTGAGAAGAATTAAAAAGGCAATATATTTTGTTAATAATATATACATATTTGAAATATATGTTTTTATTTTATTTTCAATAATAAGTAATGTTAGGATAATGAATATCCATAAAAATTTATGAAATCTAACCGAAATGACAAATATTTAGATTTTTTTATCTGTTAGTAATAGAGAAGATGGTACAAATATAGAAAAATCAAAAAAAAAAATTGATCCTGATCCAAGTGCCACCAATCAAAGGTGACAATATATATATATATATATATATACACACACACACACACACACTAGTACATTCCTTGGCCATATGTCTTACTAGTAATTGGTCTAATCATCCTCGTCAACATAGCTCAAGATGATGATAATTTACTCATTCTTATATGGAATATTAAGAGAAAAGCTAAATCATATAAAAAAGTTATGTTCAACATGATTCAATATGGATTAAGACAACCTTTTATGTCTTTTCATTTTTTTTCCAATAGTCTCCACCTATCATGTTCAGGCTCTCTCAAGCTTCCCATGGCTAGGTTGGGTTTTAGTGGAAAGTTAAAATCCATACCTATAATTTCTATGAAGAAACCAACTCTAAAGTCTATCATTTTCCTATTACAAACTCAACTAGAAATCAGGTGGCAAGACTATCCGAGTTTCAGCAACATTAAGAGATAAGTTCGACAAATAAGTTAGGTGTCTTCTTGCATTAAAAGATCATTAAAAACTACTTTCCATAGCTTCAAACATAAAATTTATCATTACCCACATTCATATACAATTTCACAACACACATTCAAAAAATTTAAATCAATCTATTCAAAATTAACATCTAAATGCATGACGTAATTTTCCAATCATCATAACTTCATCAATTCACAAATAATTCACTTTTTCCCCAAATTCAATACATAAACCCTAGGTTAAAATTTAGAAATTTCATCCATAATAAAAACAAGTTGAAACAACAATGAAAATAAATAGTAAATAATGTATTACCACATGATTTTGATTATCAAAATCACTTATTTTGCACATTTTCTCCTCTTTTTTCTTCTTCATTCCAAGCTCATCTCTCTTTCTCTCTCTATTGTCCAACATGCTTCTCTCACTAAAATCCTCCTTTTAGTTTGTTTTTTCACCTATAATCACTCTTAAGCTCCCAAAACCCATAACAATGAAAGATCAAGCAACTTATATAGGGTAAAAAGAAGAATTTTAGGTCAAAAGATGCAAAATACCCTTAATAAGTCCATATATCATTTTTTAGATGTTTTACCTATTTATTAGCGTCTGTGTAAGGCCTTACCGAATTGGATTACCTAAACTTTTTACCAAAGGTTGAGAGACATGTTAGAAAACTACTTGTGAAATTCTAGCCAAATCCAATAGTTGGATTAATAGCTATGTTTGTTAGTGTAAGATTGGACAATGCAACTTGAATCACCAGACCTAACTTGCAAAATAAAGTTGATACCAAAATAAAGCAAAACATATTAACAATAGAAAACAGATTAGTACTTTTTCATTTTGTAGCTGAGATTCATTTCTAGAATTCTTTTCAATAACTCCTTTATACCATGATTTAATGGGTTTTGTTGCATAAATAGTTGAAGCCATAAGTTTTGTAAGATTTTTAGGTTTGTCTAGTTTTGTAGGTTCTACTTGGGCTTTCCCTTTATCTTTAGATTTTTCTTTAGGAGGCATCAAGACCTATTTTGGAGGAATTCCTGAGTTAAAAAATTATAAATAAAATTTGCATCTCTTTTTTATATTCAATATCAAAATCAGATATTCTTAAAATAGCTTGTCATCATGAAAAAAATTGTTTTGAAGCAATATTTTGAACATTTTCTTATAGAATTTCTTTAGTAAATTTACTATCAGCATGTAAAAGAAATTTTTGATTTAACAAATCAGTTTAAAATTTTATAATACATAGAAAAATTGAAAGAGCTTCTTTTTTAATAGTAGAATAATTTTTTTGATGATCATTCTAATAAGTAGACGTAAATTGAAGGATTTGTTCTTTATATATATATATGAAATTTTTATTTACCTGTTGTGAGTTGTTCTAGAAATTGAGATTGTTACAAATATTATATATATGGGGTAATGGTGCTGATATAATATGACAGGTTAAAAAAATGGTAATTATGCCACTGAAATCAACCATCATAAAACAAGACCATACAAAATTATGATGGATATAAAAAATGATAATTTTAAATTGTTAAGTGCAAAAGTCAAATCAACAAAAATGCATGAAGTCATTTCTGTTTGTATAGGAGGATTCTCTGTGGTGTTTTTTTTATATGGATAATGTTGCTTATTCACTTATGGGTAAAATTGTTTTATTGGATGAGATGATGGGGTTATGAAAATATGTCTATATAAATTCAATGTCAAGGTTGAAATGAGAGATAGGATGTAAATAATGAAATTGAGAAAGATTAAGTTGATGAGTGTGATATAGATATATGGAAATAATATGAAAACTAAGTTTCAATTATCAATTTTTTTATTGAATGGAATTTTATGTATACATTGACTCTCTCTAAGGGCTAAAAATTAAAATTGTTTATAAACATTATGTTTGTAGGTTGGTCGATTTCTTACACTATAACTTAATGAACAAAAATCAAAGTGTAGGACTGTATCATAATAGTCTTATATTTTTTTTTTAAATACACTGATTTTCTAAGTTCAAGACTTAAAAAAACTATTCTACTTGTATGAATTATGAGATGTTACAATATCATTATGGGATTTTACATACTCCTTGAACCTTAACTTGATCCAATTTATGCAATTGTATTAACAATGTATACATGTATTTGTAAGCCTCAAATGGACCCCACTATTTTAAAGAAAGATCTATTGTAACACCAAAAAAATAACAATTGCTTAAATTAATGATTTTGTGTTTGTTATTACACCTAGTCATAAATATATCTACCTTAACATAAATTTTGTTTTAACATCATCAAGAAAGAGTGATAATACCATTGTATTATATCCAACAAAGTAAATCAACCAACTTGAATTTAATAATGTGCCATATTATACACTTGATTTAAAAATTAGGACATTAGCAATCTTTCTTAGAAATGTTAACCCATCCATTGGTTTATACAATGAGATTAGGCTTATAATGACACAACTTTTAGCAAAGGTCATTAAAGCATATATAATAATTGGGTTTAATATTGTTAATATAGTTTTCATATCAAGAATTATCTTTTCGATAAATGAATGAAGGTGTTTATCTATGATAAAAGACACCAATTTCTTTTAAGATTGTGTTACATAATGACAATAAATAAAAGTCTAAGGACAATTATTGAAAATTATTGGTGTATTTATTAAAAAACATGTCTTCACCCATGGCCTACTTTACATCACTCTCTCAAAGGTCACTTCAAGAAATGGTTTAAAAATTATCACAAGCAACATTGAAGGTTAACCCTCTCATCATACCAAAAACATTGTCTACAAAAATGTTATTAGTGTTCTTCCTAGAATTTGATTTTTTATCATTGTTTTTAACAAATAGATTTTTAACTTATTATTTGTTCATTGGTCTTTTTTAGATTATTATGTTTAAAATATGCCTTGAAAAGTGTTTCCATTTTTATCCTTTATTTGTTAACTTGGTAATTAGTCTCACTAGTATATTTGTAAGATGTTACTAGGCATTTTTATATCTTTACATTTTTCTACAACATTTTAACTTTTTATACATGGTATTGTTATTGATATATTTTACTTAATTTTAAAAAAAAACTTATGATCATTGATTCTTATTTTGTTCCATCTTTTTTATTCTCATAATCATGGCGTTATCTATCCAAAACTTATATATACACGTGTGTGCACCTTTTACACATCCTTTCATGCTAATGTTTGTCATGTTTGGATCCTTAAGCTCAATGGTTAGACAAATAGTTTTAATTGCTTGTTTGTTAATAACATTGTAAGCTCATGTTTTGCACTTTGGTTTTATATTGTTTTTAAAATGTTTCACCCAAGTTTCATTGAAAGATGCACGTAGACATGCAATTGCTAATTTATTTCTTAGGCTTTTGATGGACATAATTTGTTCTCCTACAAAACATTTTGAAACTAATGACACAAGCTAATAAATCATTTGTTAACTTAATACCTTATGTTTATGTGCTCAATTATTATGTTATCTCATTTTTAATTGTTTTTGTTATGATTCCATAGGGTACATAATACAAGGCTCATATAAAGGCAAGGATATACAATTGTTTTATGTTTTCATCATTGAAGGTGAATACCATAAAATCAACGGATTATATATCTTTGAAAATAAATACACGAATTTCATTGTTTCCCATGAATCCTTTATTTATTTTAAGTCTGGCATAAAAAGTGCAAGGCTTAATCCACTGGTACCCCTATGCCATGCCATTACTACAATTTCACCAACTTTGCCCGTGTTAACTCATGGAAAAGGATTAAGAATACTCACAAATTTGCACAAAAAAACTTTCCTTATGCATTTTATTAGCTTTGTTAAATATATATTTTTAAGATTGTTGACAAGCTTTAAAATTTTTAATCACAAGATGTGCTCGGTCAATTTAAAGTTATTCAATCATTTGAGCAATATTAGTTTAAGGTTTACATTACCAACAAGAGGGTTTATCCTTGAAAATATCAAGTTGTTAAGATTATTTTTTCTTCTATAATAACTTTAAAAGTCTTACCTATTACTTCTCATCTTTTATGTAAGGGTGATGAGCTTGAGATAACTCTTTGGGGTGACATTGATAAAAAAAAATTGATGATTTTGTTTTGTACGAACAAACAAATCCATTTGTTTTTGTTTTTGTTGGCTTTTGAGTCACTGAGTTTAAAGGTTTTCTTTATCAAATATTGCCCTTTAAATTTTCACAAATATTATTTGAGTCTTGCATGTATTTTTGTCTTAAACTTTATATCTTTTCTTATTATCATTAGCAAGCTTCTAAACATATTTTTTTCATAATCTTACAATTTATTCTTATGTCTTTACATATTTTTATAGCCTTGTTATCATGTGACATGAAGATGATCAAAGAATTTCTTTGTATGAATCCATATCGGCACAAAATATATCAGCAATAAACTTCATTTTGCTTTCAACACTTGGTCTTTTTTTTAGCATTTATTATGCTCTTCATAAATACACATCAAGCTATAATGTGTTTTAATAATGTGTAGAACGAAAGGTTTACTTGCAGAGCTTCCATAGCTAACTATGATTTTCATAGAGATTGGTGGTGTTAAAGTTACCCCTGTGCACAAAATCATTATCTGACAAAGGCATAATTTATAGATATATTGAACGCAATGAAGTAATGTGAATTCCATGATTAGGAACTCTTTTGTATTGTTTTTCATGTCCTAAACTAGATTATGCATTTTCTTTGCATCTTTTGAATAATATCTTATGTTTATTTATCTCACTTCTAAAACTTTTCTCGGATTTAAAGTTGATAGTGCTATGACTGATGGCAATGATGTTGCAACCTTTCTAATAGATAGAAAAACTGCTGAAAACTGCTTTGGCTCCTCTGCCCGCTGCTACCTCTATGACAAAAGGTTTATTAATTGCATTCCACCTCCCATAATAAATTAAACAAGGTCAAGATTTCCAGCAGCTTCATCATCCTCTAAAGTTGCCTTTCCATTTAGACCTAACAACTCTTAAAGCCATTGCACCTTTTAGAACTAATGATGATTTCTCACAACAGCCACAGGTCTCCCCATGAAAACCACGTATGGTTAGTCCTTTACCATCACAAACAAAAAGACAGATGTTGTTTAAAGCATAACTGTTAGTTTCGCTTCGGTTAGTGCTTCATTTTTTCTATTGGTACAGAATATTTTGGTTTTGGAGCATTTCAGTGCTCCCTTTCGGGGTTGTACTATTCATATATAATTAATTAATTATATAAAAAAATTAAAAAGCAAAAAAATTAAATATAATTTTTAATTTTTATAAAATTAAAGTTGATGCAATAATTTATATATATATATATATATATATAATAGGTATAGGGGGGCAAGAACAGGTATAGGGGGCAGGAATATATGTATATATAATTATATAATTATATATTAGAGATAGATATAGTGTTATAGATTGAGAGAGAGAGAGAAGTGGGAGACCGGAATGGCACACCCGGTGCAATTCCGACGCATTCCGGCCGAAATTTCTGGTACGGGCCGGAATAAAAACTGGGACAAAAATAACGATGTTTTGCCTTGTTTTTTTACTGGTACAAAACGTTTCGGCCGAAACAGAATGAAACGGACAGCTATGGTTTAAAGACGAAATGCCTCTCCAAAGGTGACAGCCAGCTCCTTCCTCTCATTTAAAAGCTTTTGCCTTTCAGTTTCAGCAATTTCAATTTTTTTTTTTTCGTTTTGTGAGTTGCAAAAACATAACTTATTAATTTATTTTTTATTTGCAGTAACACTGTCAGATAAATTCAAAGCTAAGTTAGCACGTGTGCAAGCCAAACACAAGTGCTCCTTTTGTTTTAACCTCAATGGTGTCTTATAATTATAAGCAAGCTTTTAGTTAGTTAACACAAGGTGTGATAAATGGAATTGACCAGACATTGCTGCTGAATATGTTTTAGAAAGAGGATTTAATTCTTTCAAATGTTCAAAGCTTAAAAATGACAGCAACATCCTTTGCCTTTATAATTCAAGCCATCCATTCGAATTGATAGACAACATGCATTATTCTTTCTTCACTTGCACAAAACTCTCTTTCTGCTAATGCACAGACAGTACAAAAATGAAAGCTTATGATGGAAGATTTCTCGGAAATCTATGAATCAAGCAAGCTAGGAAAGTTCAAAAGTTTTTGCGCAAGGCACGTTCATTGATCTGCATAACTCCAACCTTGGAAAATGTCCATGATCGTGACGTGTAGAAAAAACAGAATCAGACACAATTATGTTCTACGTAAATCATCATTTTTGAGAAATAGCTAGGAAATTTCGCAATTGCAAGAGTTACCTACCTTGTACTCAAGCTTCATGCATAGTTTTGTACTACAAATTAGCCACGATGAAGACTTTCACAGATCATTCACCCTGTGAAATCCTGAATGATAATGAAAGAACGGGAGAACTAAATCAAAACTCATTGGTGCTGGGAAAACAAATTGCCATCTCGTCCAGAAAGTTTGGTAACACTACTTAACTTTTCATTTCATGATCTTCACTGACGACACAATTCACATCCAAAAAGTCTAGCTAGCTATGCAACATTGGGAAGACTCGAACTGCCTTGTGGCGGTAAGATTTGCCAGATAGGCAAGAAATTCTGAAAGGAAGCACCGGGAGACCATGATCAAAAATGATGCTCCCTGTATGTTGCCTCAACCTTGTCTTCTTGTGCTTAAGAATTAAACTAAAAATTCGATCCAATGAACGGAGAGATTTGTATTCATTTCTGACAAATTCCATGATAATAATGGATCGGTCTTTAAATTATGTTGAAAGCTACAATTTCTTCTATACGTGGATCTTTAATTCTAAAAAAGGAAGAAGAAAAAACTAAATGAACAGGTTCGGCTAAACATGGAATTTTCAAGAAAACTGAAGGCTTCATAATGATGTGAATACATTCAGAATAAAATCCATCAGAGCAGTAAGGTATAGTGACACTAGCGAAGAGGTTCGGCATTCATATAACCCAAAATGCTTGAGAAAATAGGAGAGACTAAAACTCTCGAAACCAAATCACACATGACCTAACCCAACAAATTAACAGAGCAAAAAAAGATAGCAGAGCAATTGCCTAGTCTATCAAGGACAATTCTCTAAATTAAGAATCCTTAACCAAATTGTAGCAAGCTACATGGCTATCTGCACTGGATACCTGTCAATGCAATCCTCCCATGGATTACTAGTAGATGGCTTGACATGCCTCAGAGCCTCCCAAACTGAACTGTTGCACTTGAAACCACTGCCAAAAGCAATCTGCCACACTCGGTTCCCCCTCCGCACCCTTCCCTTTGCCTCGGTGTAAGCCAATTCGTACCATATTGAGCTTGATGAAGTGTTGCCAAACCGATGCAGGGTCATCCTAGAAGCTTCAACGTGAATAGGCAAGAGCTGCAGATTCTTCTCGAGCTCATCGATCACGGCTCTCCCTCCAGCGTGAATACAGAAATGATCGAAGGCAAGCTTAAAATCTGGGATGTACGGCTTCACTTTTGCATTGAACAGTTTCTTAGCAACTAAAGTTGAGAAGAACAAAAGTTGCTCACCGACCGGAAGAACCAGAGGACCCAAGGTTGTAATATTAGTCTTGAGTGCACCACCAGCAATTGCCATGAGATCTTTTGACAAAGAAACCCCTGTTTTCCCTGCATCATCCTGCTCCTGATAAACACACTTGAACGCTTTATCATCAGCTCCTTTATGGGTTCTAACCACATGAACAAGCTTATACTTGGCTCTTCTCCTGTCCTTAGCTTTGTTCGACAGTAAAACGGCAGAACCCCCGACTCTAAACAAGCAATTCGGTATCAACATTGACTTCTTGTTCCCAAAGTACCAATTCTGTGTAATGTTCTCAGTACTCACAACAACAGCATAAGTATTCCTATGGATTTGCAACATATCTTTAGCAAGGTCGACAGCAATAACCCCAGCACTGCACCCCATGCCCCCAAGATTAAAGGTCCTAACATTCCCTCTCAATTTATACTTGTTAACAATCATTGCAGATAACGATGGTGTAGGATTAAACAAACTACAATTTACAACAAGAACACCAATATCTTTAGGCTTGATATTAGTGTTTGCAAATAAAATATCCAGTGCACCAAACATCACCTGCTCTGCCTCTTCTCTTGCTGCTGCCATTGTTGGTCTTGGTGGAATATAATGCATAGCTTGAGGAACATAAGTTTCTTCACCAAGGCCTGATCTTTCCAAAATCCTCCTTTGAAATTCCAACGAAGAATCATCAAAATCACCAGTCAGCTTTGAATGCTCCATGAACTGTTGATATTGGACTTGCAGCTTTGCTGGAGGCTTATAACAAGCATAATCAACAAGATAAACGGATCTGGGCCTGGTCACGATATAAACTGTGGCTCCAGAAACAAGAAAAACAGAACAAATAATGACACTAACAAGATTATATTGAAGGTGAAGCCAAAGTTGGTGAATGTCATTGGGGTTCAATTGAGAAGCTTGAAAAATAACAAAAGCTATTAAAGGGACAAAACAAAGAGTTAACAAATGAGTTATCAAATAATGATAACCCAACTTGACATACTTAAGATTCACACTTTGCAAGAAATCAGGCAATCTTCTTGATTGTCGGATCTGGACTCCATTGGTGGTGTTGGATTCGGTTTCAGGAGGGCTGTTCATACTGTCTTCCATATATTTTCAAGATGGGTTTCTTTTGGCTTACGGAGTGGTGGTCAGAGAAACAGTGTTGGTGACTATTTATGGTTTGTATATAAGAAATTAATGTGGGTTTAATATACGGATCTGATGAGACGATTAAGAAAAAGAAATGAAGGCGGGTGGATTTAGAAGGATTTGATACAACGGCTCAGACCCAGAAACAATGATTAAAGACCACCTATATTTTGAGTGGATAACTGCCGATGATGATTCATGAAATCTTTAATCGTTACTTGTCTCTGTTTCTTTTTACTTCTTGTATCCTCTCTCTTTCATGACTAGAGATATATTATAAAAAAATATGCTAATGATTTTGGTCGTGTGATAGGAGGAAGAGAGAGGGAATGACGCCGAAGAAACAGATAACGAGTACGATTAAAACGTAATTTTATCTGATAACAGATGATTTATCGTTATTTTTCAAAATATATTAAAATAATTTAAATTTTTAATATATATTTTTGAAAATAAAATAAAATATATTTTTATAAAAAAAAACTTTAAAAACGAATAAATAAATAGGCTCTATGATTCCTATGTAAAACTTTTAATTTAAAACTTTATTAGTAATTTTTTTTAAGCATTATGTTTCAGTAAGAGACTAAAAATGAAATTTGAAGATAAAATAAAAAAAATAAAAATCTTATAAAAAAAAAATTATTAATTGTAATATTTAATTAACTAAAATAAATAGAAGAAATAATCAAGGAAAAAAATAAGAAACAATATTTCTTCTTAAGAACTTTTTGAATCGATCTCATGAGGCTGAAAAAAATGTATTATAGAGTTTAAATTAATTTTATATCAATCTTATCATAATTTTCAACATCAATTTTAGTCCCTTCATATTAAATCTTTCATAAAAAGAAAACATTATTTAACAAATAAACTATATTACATGAGTTTAGAGAGTAATGAATCACAAACCTTGAACTTCTTTGCAAACCTTAAACTTCTTTCCTCAAAATATGTTGTATTCATATAACACTCAATAAATCTATCTTTTATAATAATAAATTTATAATGAAATGGATTAATACAAATTAAATTGATGATTTTATTTTATTGAGATCCATGTTACATATACAATAACCTCTTATAAATTAACATTGTTGTTGACATCATCATGTCAACATTATCAATAATTATGTTATCATTATTGAGATAATCATCATCAAAATAAATATTATAAATAATAGTCACTACAAATAACCAAACAACTCTAGAACGGTCTCTTCTAAAGAAAGAGATATATGTGTAATAAATTTACTGACATTGCTTGACAAAACAAGACATCATTGACATTGTAGAGTCTAGATTTTAAATTAATTTTGACCAACTCATGATGGGGGATCTACTATGATTCATCTGTCAGTTGTGTCGTACTAATAGCATTTGAATAAAAATATTTTTTTATGCTCCCAATGATATTACAATTCAATGACCTCTCTAACTTCCTATAATAGTCAACTTCAAACTCATTGGAAGTAGATCACTTAACACAAACCTCACTATTATATGTCTTTTTACCCTGTTTATATTTTTTAGTATGAAACACATGTTCATTGATGAAATACTCGTTGTAGCACTTAACTTTTTGTTCAAGACCTAGACTTTATAAAGACAATGTATCACTAGCATTTCTTCCACTTTATAAATCTGGTAGATGAAGTATACATATAAACAATTAAGGAGAAATGTTTAATGAAATTAAGTATGTTGAGAGATAAAATTAATTACAAAGTATTAACATGTTTTCTGAAACATGTGGAAAATATTTCATCTTGTAATTGAAAGATTTGAGATTCAATCAGCTATTGGTTTTGGGACAATAAAAATTAACGATGTTGTACACGAGGAATTCAACAATGCATCAATTTATGATATTTGTACGAGAATGATAGTTTGAAAATAACATGCTCTGTAGTATATTTGTTAGATAAAAGGTCTCAGATCATCATAATTAAAAACACATAATTATATGCTTGTTTGAATTTTATTAGTAACAAATATCTTCTTTCGACAATAGTTTTTGGAATGGATCATCCAGGATAGAAGAATATTGACAAGTTTCCACATGAGGGTACCTCCCCACCATCATTATGCCTTAGAATGCAGTTGATTCTTGTTGTTAATTAAGGCCCAAAATAGAATGAGATAAATGTTGCGACCTCTTTAACAATATAGGCCTCGCACATCAAAGCTTCAACGTGTGCCTTGTTCTCAACTTTTCTATGTAGAAGTACCTGCATGGAATTAATCGAATATTAAAATTTATGCAAAAAAAAGACTATAATTTTAATTATTATGCATGTATAATCACTAACCTCTTGAATGGATACATCCATGTATATTGGTCTGGACCTCTAATTTCTTTCTTATATGGTAAATGTATTGGTAGATACTTCATTGAGTCAAAAATTAATGGAACGAATATCATCTCAAGTTTGCAGATTGTATGTATGATATTCATATCAAGCTTCACTAAGTATTATGTTTGTAACCTGTTGGAGTAGATATCTATAAAGAAGTGACTGATATTTATGAGTGCATCCCATACCCCTTTTGAAAATATATCTCGGTAAGTTAATGAAATGAGTGTTTGTATAAACATATTATAATCATGACTTTTTATTCCATACAATTTGTAATCCTTTAAATCCATTTCCTCGATACATCATAAGTTAAAACCCCGGGTGACCACAAATGTTTCAACTTATTAGTCAACAGTTGAGGATAAACATCAATGTTGCAACCCAAACTATAAGGACCAGATATGATCATTGATAAAAACATGAATTCTAGCCTCATACATATCCCTGGTGACAAATTGCATACCATAAGTATCACCATCCATCAGGAATAAAGAGCAACAAACAACCTAAATGAATTGAATTCATATGTATATATTCCTTACTTCCACTAAAAAATAAAGAGGCATATGATTAAAGTGTTTCTAGGTTTCATTATTGAAAAGGTGCACTATCACTCCATTAACTATATTATGTGACCAATGTCATGTATGGTGATATGAATAACCTCTGTAGTCTAGGTATGATTTGAAAGTATCTAAGTTTTTATGTGTGACAAAAGTCTATCCCCTACCAGTTTTGTGTTTATAACGAGGATGCCTACATATTCTACATTAGGTTAACTCTGTATTTTCAAGATAATACAACATACAGAAGTTTGGACACATTTCAATTTCCTAGTATCCTAGCACGATGGGTTTGATCATGGATTTGACAACATAAAAGTTCTCTCTTAAATTGTTACCTTCGGGTAAAATGCTTCTTGCTCAGTTGACAATTCTATCATAATTGGCCTCACTCAACCCATAATCTGGCTTGATAGTAAACATATATGTCATAACTGATAATTTACTGTGATTTATGTAACCATCCCATAATGGTTCATCATAGTTTTTTAGAAGATCAAGAAACTTAGTTGCGTCTGCATTGGGTTCTTCATCTACAATTGGGCATTCACCTACACCACTCTGATTCTTCCTCCATCTCAACTTGTTTTGACTTGTTTTCTCCAAGTTCTTTCCCACTTCGCAGCATGATTGCATTAACATTCTCTTTTGGATTCAATGCTTGGGAGGGCAATTTTCCATTCATTTGTGTTTCCAGTTTGCCCACACTTGAAGCTATTTGCCCCATTTGCTTCTCCAAGTTATGAATACTTGACATTGTTTCATGTTGAAAAGACATTACATTTTGCTGCAAGGTCATAGTGTTAGAAGCCAAAGTTTTCATCATCTCACGAAGATCATCACTGGATGATGTCCCCATAACATTGGAGTTGGTGAACGGGGGGGATGTCTCGCTTGATAATTTTGTTGGGGCTGTGGTTGAAATCCATGGGAATGAAACTGTCTCCCTTGATTGCCTTGTTGAGGTGGGTTCCCGTAGCAGAAGTTGGGATGATCTCTACATCCAGGATTGTACGTGTTAGAAAAGGGATCATCCAAAATTTGTTGCGTTGTCGTGGTCGCAGAAATTAATTACCCTAGCTTAAAACAAATCAAACAAGATAGTATAGAGCAAGCAAGGGGTCGATCCCACGAGGATGATTTAGTTCAGATTTCCGTGCTATATGTTATACAATTGGGGGGGTTGGAAGTTGTCTAGGCTAGGCTAAAGCAAACTAAGCAAAATTATATAAAACTGAAATTTATCAATAAAGCAAACCTTGGTTGCAAATCAACATCCACCTACAGAAATCAAAATTGATCATGGAAAGGACACATCAATTTATATTCTTGAATATTTATCTCTTCTTAAAATTAGTTTGTTAACGGATCCACCGTATAACTTACCATAACCATCAAACAACCACAGTGTCTGCACTAGTAATTTGATTCAATGGCAGCATTAAAATCTAGATAAATTGATCAATTAAGAAACATAATTGTCCACAATATATGTTTAGTTCGATTGAATGTTCTCCCTAAGATTAATAACATAAATCCGCTACAATTATTAACTTAGTTGCTTCATAAGTTCATATACCACAACTCCGGTTTTGATATCAAACTTAGCAATCGATTGTCTACAATAATAACTTTGAATCCGCTCTTAGCAATTAAATAAACAATCATAGGAAAATAAGCATAGGAGAACAAATATATTCATCATATAAACTGAAAAATTAAGGTAAAAATAGATCTCATAGTTCTTGAAGGTTTCCGTGTCCTTGCAACCAAGCAAAAGAGTCTAGCCTTGCATGTTTATTGCACAACTAAATAAAAAGATGGAAGAAAACATGATTTAGGGTATGGAGAAGGAAGATTTGTGTTTTCTTTACTGCTGGCCGAAACTTCCTTGCTCCTCTCTTCTTTTATATATGCTTAGAAACCCTAGTATCTATTTTACAAAATAGTCCTTCCTTAAGTTAACAGAATTTGGTTGTCCCTTGTAAAATCCATATCTCCTTCATCTCACATGTTTTTAGCTTAAATTTGTAGAGTTTATAGGTCTTTGAGTACTGAATCCACGAAAATTGAGTTTGCATCAATCGGACTTCTCTATATCGAGATATTGAAGTTTGAATGGACAAAGGTCGATATCGGCAGCTTGCAAGATTTGACTTTGAAGGCTGCGATTTCCATGATCTTACTTATTTTATTTCTTTTTCCTTAGATTTCCATAAATTTATGGATGTTAGATTTTGAATGTCACTGGAATCACTTCATTTCGATCTCTAGAGCTTCCGCTCTGCACAAAACACCGATTGAAGGTCAAATCTGTCAATCAGCTCCAATTACCTCCTTTTTGCATCTTTCATCCAAAAATACTTTCAAAACATAAAACAAAGAATATCAAGGTATTTTATACACAAAACATATGCAAAACACTAGGTAAATATGGATGAAATTATCAAATAATATGGTCGTATCAGTACTTCACAAATTTTTGAATCCCACTGTAATTCCGCTCGCAAATTCATCGGTATTTACCATTAGAATTATTAGGAGTATATATTCATTGGTAACTCTGTCGGTACTTCTAACAAAACCAATGTTACACCATTGTATTTTATAGATTTTTAAATCCACTGTAATTCTACCTGCAAATCCCTCGATATTTACCAATAGAATTACCGATAAAATATATGTGTTGGTAAATCAGTCAGTATTTCTATGGGAACCAATGCCAAATCATCATACATCATATGTTTTTGAATCCCATTATAGTTCCCTCAGTGTTTACCACTGATATTTATTGACAAAATAATTTTATTTGTAATGGTGTCTGCAAAATACTATCGGGAATACCTTTAGGTAAATACCAACAAAAACAACAATGATAACATTCTGTTGGTAATATTATCAGCCAAATCTTAACAAATAAATTCAGTCGGTATTTCCTAATCCATGATCACTCTCCTCGCATTCCTCTAGTTTTTCTTCTTTGTCTTCTTTAATTGATGAGACAATTTTTCAACTTGCCTATACAACTTCATCAACAATAATTGTCTAGTCAATTTGCAATATGTTTTTGCATGTTTTCTATTACTAGTTCCTGAAAATCTATTTTCTGCTAGAATAACATCTCATCTCCATCGAGATGAGCATGTATTGTTTTGTAACCACCTCTTTCATCTATGATTACTCAACAGATCACAACAACTAATAATTAGAAATTATTAGGCTCCAATACCAATGCACAGCTATATTAACAATTGATGCTAATGAAAACAGCATAAGAAGTAGAACAAGCAATGGCAACATATAATTATATTACCTAGTGTCACCAAAAAGAAATGTAATTTAAAATCTTATTATTTTAATATTTTATCTTTAAATAATCTCCCTATTAAAGAGATTGATTTATTAAATATGATCATGGAATCTACTTGGAGCAAGGATCAGGTCCAAGTCAAAAGGGTTGAAGGGAGCACAAGGTTTAAAGGTGGTGTATTTTCACAGATTTGACTTTGAAAATTGAGGTGAGAACGAAGGTGCAATACGCATTCTGCTGTTTGAGTTTAATTTCTAGTCTTCTTCTTCTTCTTCTTCTTCTTCTTTGCTTTGCTTTGCTTTGGAATAGGTTAATTGAATTTCATACGGAACGAATGATCTAAAAAGCTAAAATAATGAGTTGTAACTCGATTTTCATTTTGTTTTCTTATATATCAACACTTTGAAACTTCTCTTTACAATTCATTAAAAAAAACTATAAATACTTGTTAGTGAAATTCTATCCTGCCCCGCTCACTAGTTTTGAAGATTTGAAGGCTTCAAATCAAGTGAGCAGGGCAGGACAAAATTTTACTCGAGTAATTAAAAAGTTTAGAAATGGGTGTCTCGCGCAAGGATACTGTTGTTTCTAGTGACCTTATTGGATATTGCAAAGCCTAGTTAATGTTTATTAGTGTGATTGTAATTGTTTTTAAAAGTACTTTTTATTTAAAAATATATTAAAAAATGATTTTTTTTATTTTAAATTATTTTTGATATTAATACATGAAAAATAATATAAAAACATTAAATTTGGAATGGGTAAAGGAGCTGGATTTTACATTGCTGACAGAGCGGAAAGGAGTCTGTAAAGTCTGTCGCCTGCTTATTTGGAACCACAAATCTGTCTTCTTTGCTGACTTTAACGTGGGGCTTTGACAGATTTTCAACGCACATTTCCTAACCCCTACCGAATATAATTCTTTCATCGCTGTCTGATGTGCCAAGCTCGTAATAATAATAATAATAATAAAAATAATAATAATAATAATAAAAGGGTTTGAAAAGCCTGAGTCAGCTCGCTGGATGAACAAAAATATTTGCTCATAAATTTTCTGTCTTCAAGGCAACATTTTTACTGGGGGGAAACGCGGTGAATCAGGTACCATTTTTTAAACAAATCAAAGCCCACCACATTTTTTTTCCAGCATAATCACATGTCTTCCCTCTAATTGTAATCCTGGAAAAACTACAACCAGTTGCCTTCCATCAGCCTCTCTGTCACCGATGAGCTCTTCCTAGCCATAACAACCTACGCTACCAATGGATCTAACGATGCCAACTCTAGTAGTGTTGTGTTTGTGAACAATCAATGAAAAACATCAAGCCGACCATCGACAACAGCAACAATAAATATGAAGAATCAAAACAAAAACTCAGTAGAGAAAAAAAAAGATCTAAAAAAAGGGGAATAAAAGTAAAAGAATTTTTTTTTTTTTGTTTTACAGGTCGCAGTGAAAATCACCACCGACACATGAGGAAAAGAGAGAGGGAGTAGACCTACTCTGTTAAGAACACAGTTGAAATGCACCAGTATGTTGAGAATGAAAACTGAAAGCTTAAGACGCAAGAAATTCAAAATAAAAGTTCAATATTATTGAGCACTTTTACTAGCTTATATAGCCTTCGACATAACAGACACTAAACAATCTTGACATGCAACATGCATGTGTGAAAGTAGAATGAAATAACAGACTGGAAATAACAAACTGTAATTGACTACTATCAACATGTGCCGTGAGTGACTTCTCCTTCATAATCCATCTATTTCGTACCCGTTTGGTAACACGATCCCACCAGCGTTTTAAACCATAAGCAGATTCATAGCGTTTGGTAAGTGCAAAATCAGTTTAATTTGTTGTGGGACCCACCATAAAAATCATGCAAAACTGCTTATTTTCATAAGCAGAAAACTCATGCTTTTCAATCGATCGAAACTGTGATTCAAACCGCTAAGCGTAAAACCTTAATTTGTTGTGGGATCCACCATAAAAATCATGCAAAACTGCTTATTTTCATAAGCAGAAAACTCATGCTTTTCAATCGATCGAAACTGCGATTCAAACCGCTAAGCGTAAAACCAATCGCAGGTGTGTCTCTATCCAAGCATTATTTTCATAAGTGTCTGAGATAGCCGGGGCTTTACTCGCTCACCTAGGCCCACAAAATACGCTTTCCGGGAAGTGGGTTTCCTCGAATCCAAAAAAACAAAAAAAGTATCTATTTAGTATGTTTCAGCGAAATAACCGATATAAAATTATTATTATTATCATTAAAAAAGAAAGAATATTTGGATATCTGAATTATTGAATTTAGTGTATTAAGATTAGTTCATTTTATAATTCAATTTAAATTAAACATAACAAACAAAATATAAAATGTGAAAACACCTGTAATAATCAAATAACAAAACTAGCAGTTAATTTTCTATCTCCAAAAAGAAGAATACATAAATTGAAAATTCATCCCTACGTTACTGTCATTATCATTACTATAACAATTAAAATTATTATCAACATTACTGTCCAAACAGTTAAAATCATTAAATTGGCTTGAATTGTTTTTCAAAAAAGTAAAATATTTTTACATAAAAACAATAAAAAATAATCACTAAAATTATCATTATCATTGTGCAAACAATAAAATCATAAAATTATATGATCCAAAAAATAGATAAAAATAACAGAAAACCCAAAAAAAAAAGAACAAAGGAAAAAAAAGCAATATTAATTTCAAAATGATCACCAACATAAATTAAAATTTCATAAATGAACTGAATAAAAGTAAAACCTCAATAAAACATAAAATGATAAAAATTAAAAACAAAAACTAAAAGTATAAATGAGTAAATACGGATAAAAAAATAAACATTGTCTAAGAAGGATTGAAAAAACAAAAGGAATTGATACTAAATAAAAAATTAAAAGAATAAGTGTCAAAATGAAAAACAATATATATAATTAATTCCAATTGAATGACAAAACTACAACAACTCAAAATCTTGGGACTGAAAAACAATAAAGAGATTCTTAAAAATAAAATAAAGTGTAACCAACATAAATTAAAATTTCATAACGGAACCGAATAAAAATAAAACCCCAACAAAAAACAAAACGACAAAAATCAAAAACAAAAACTAAAAACATAAATATGGATGAAAAATAAACATTGTCCAAGAAAGACCAAAAAACCAAAAGAATTAATACCAAATAAAAAATTAAAAGAATAAGTGTCAAAATAAAAAATAAAATATATAATTAATTCCAATTGAAGGATAAAAATGAAACAAATCAAAATTTTAGGACCAAAAATAATAAAGAGATTTAAAAAAACAATACAGTACAATTGTTGTAAAAATTAAAAGAATAAGGATCAAAATGAAAAGCAACATATATGACCAATTTCAATTGAAGGACAAAATTAGAATAAATTAAAACTTGCATTCCAAAATTATTATAGGAACAAAAAACAAACCAAAAATCAAAAGAGTAAGGATTGAGATGAAACATACCATATATAATCAATTTCAATTGAAGGGCATAATTGAAAATAACCAAAATTTTCATTGAAGAAATCAATAAGAAAAACGAAATTAAAAGACCAGGGATTGAAATGAAACACCCACAAATATGAAGGACTGCCACAAACTTCCAACAGTAGGAGAGAGAAACGAGTGAGGGGGAAAGAAAACTGTCCACTGGCTATTCCACGACCCGATTCTTTTGACACACATCGCGCCAGGAGTCAGAGGACATGGCGGTGCACCCAATGACATGGCAGAAGGCCAGTTTCCACTGCCTTACCCCTCTACATGCGCTATCCAAAAAACGTGTGCGGGTGAAATACTGTCGGTGTGTCCGTACAATATGCCTGCAGTATTCCATGAAAAGAAATTTGATCAAATACCTATACACCCCTAGACCCAATGATATCTATGAAAAAACTAGAGGTGAAAATCCTGAAATACTCCTAGTTCTAGATTTTTTTTTTTTAGTGGTTATTTTCATAATTCTATTGTGCACAGAATTCTGAAATATCATCCATGTCTCCTGAAAATTTCTAAAATACTCTTAGTCTAGGGAGACAAAAAATTTTGATTCCGGTAGCAAAATGACAATTCTACTGTAGCAATTCACAATGAACTGTGTCTAGGTGAATAGTGAAAAAATACACAGTAATTTTGCCACACCTTTTATATTTTAGTTAATATCATAACATGATAATATAACGGTATGTTCCAAAAACTCAATCTAGTAAAATACACAACCTTAATTTAATACTTCATGTCCCGTATTAGACCACCTAACATGTCTAGAAAGTTTGCAAGAATAAAATAAAGGATCCCTTCTTTGATACCCGGTGAAAATGATTATTTGGACCCCTATAAAGATAAACGTGTCTGTGCCTGCCATGTGTCCTCGGGGCCCTGCTAGACCTCCTTATCAAAAAATAAAATAAAAAATTGATAGGCATCTAGGGATATGCCACGCGAAAATCAATAGGGCTAGGTGGTTACAGGGGTTGTTGTGAATGTGTTGAAGTGCTGTTGAAAACAAATTAAAAATACCTTTTTTATTTTTTTATTTTAAATTATTTTGTTATGTTTTTTTTAAAATATATGTTTAGTTAAAATTATTATGAGATGAATTCTTACATGATAAATAAATAAAAACAAATTTTTATTAATAAAAAATATTTTAACTTTTTAAAAATTATTTAAAATACAATTCATGCTATCAAATAAAAAAATAAAAAATTATTTAACTAACAAATGATGAAACGGTGTCTAAATCATGTGGACTTTAGGGTGTTTAGAATTGCATTTTAAAAGCATTGTTTAAAAAATATATATATTTTTTTAAAATTATTTATTTTTATTTTTTTATATTATTTTGATGTGATGATATTAAAAATAATTTATTAAAAAAATATATTATTTTAATAAAGAATATTTTAATAGATGATAAAGTTAGTATTATTTAGTAAAAGATTACAATAAATAAATAAAAATAAGTTTTAAATATAAGAACAAGAAGGTTTTTTTTATATGATGGGTGATTTAAGAATTAAAATATGAATAATCAGAGAATAAAGGAGTATTTTAATTTAAAGGCCTGACTTCCCTTCCAAGACAGGAGTATTTTATTAAATGCCTCTACTGAAATCACTGTGTTATAAACAAACCAATCAAGAAACAAAGGAAGCGATTCTTTCTGGTTGTTTCCATCCATAAATTCAGACTAACTTTTTACCAATTCGTGCTTCAATTGTTACTGGGTTTTGTTCCTGGTATGTTTCTTTACTCTCTCTCTTCTTTTTTTTTGGTTTATTGAAATTAATAATAATTGTATTTGCTGTGCTTGTTCGATCCGGTTAATGTTAGTTAGATCAATTTATCAGGACACAAAACAGAACAGGTGATGGTTAGTTAAAGCTGTGATAAGTTTTGATTATGCGCGGAATCGATGGTCATCGGTTGTGAATGTGTGGCTTTTGAGAATCGGGGGAGAAAATTGTATTGAAGGTTTATACTAAGAAAAGGGTTGTCTATATTATCTATTAATTTTGGCGGTTTGGCCCATTTAAATTATTGTTCCTGTTGCAAGTTCGGGTTTTGGTAAGATCTTAAGTGATCATCCAATTACTAGTACAAGCCATTTCAATTCTGATTACTTAACGAGATCTTTTAGTCCAACTTGAGGAAGGATGAGGGATGTCATTGTTCATGAATGCCAGCCTCAACTTGGAAATCGATGAAGCTAAAACCACCTTTTGCTCTGTTTTTCGAAGCATTAATATTTCCAATCTGTTTACGTTACCATGACTGTGTAGAGTGGGAGCAGGATTTGTAGAACCTGTTAAACTTTAATCTGCAGTATTGTTATGAACTAATTCGTGCATGACAGGAAAAATTTCAAATGGATACGCAAAAAAGTCAACCAGTAAAAAAGCAGTCACCTGCAGCCCTGGATCCGGCCATCACTTCATGCCGAAGGAAGAAGAAGGATGATGCCACTTTTTTAGAGGATCTGAAGGATCACATCGATGAGTTCATTCATGCATCTATGGATGAGCACAAGGATTGTTTTACGAAGACTATCAAGAAGGTTATTTCCCACCTCCATGTTCAATGTTTAATTGCTAATTTCCAACTGACAATTTGCTAATCTTTTTATAGTGTAATCTGAGAGTGTGTGCATTGGTAGCTGACCTAAGACTTGGGTTTTATTTTCAGATGTTTGGAATGTCGAAGATTGTTGCAGAGAGGAGTGGTGGTGCTAAGGAAGTCGAAAGTTCCCTGCCTCTCCAAACTACAGTGGCAAAGTAGAATGTTTTCATCCTTATTGTGATAGCTCATAGTTAAACGCTAGTTTCAGTTATGGTAGTGACATGCTGTTCGGTTTGACTTGTTAAATGTATAAAGTTTTAATTCTGCTGTTTTTGTTCCCCTGAAATTATTAAAGAAAAGCGCTTCCAACACCTTGAAAGCTCGGGGTAATCCAAGTTCTACCCGGTGAAGTTCATCATTCAATCTCTCATAGTTTTGCGTCTGTTGCTGTCGTAAAAGCTTCCCTTTACCGCAACATTTTGGTGGGCTAGCATGCCAGAGGATGCATTTCACTTGCAAGTTTCCTGTCTAGTTTTGCTTTAGCTGGGCTTGTTGGCTTGCGTTTAAATGGCTTATACTCCCACTGTATTTTCACTTGTTACCTTCTCATTAATTCTATTTTGAATTCGATGCATCACAGAGGGTGTCATAAGGGACAAACTACGAAATTTATATTCATTTGAATTGCGCAACTTTCATTTTGATGCCAAGTAGCTGAGAAATCGGAAGGGTAAAACTACTATTGAATCGAGCTACCAGTTTCTTGGGAATCTCCTGGGACTTTGTAGTGAACTGCAGCTATGAGTTTCTGATATTTTATGTTTTTTCAAGTTTGAGTTCAAATGAAAACTGAGAGTTGGAAAGATCCCGGATCAGCCGTATACCGCTCCTTCCCCATTCACTCTTATCAAGGAAACCGCAATTTTCTGTGTTTCAATTCTAGGCAGAGTCTAGGGAAATGTCATCTCAACATGATCGGTGGCCTGGCAATTAACCAGGTGCACCAAAACTCTCTTCTAACCGACAACGCTGTGCCAGGCCTAGATCCATTTTTTCATTAGCCCCAAGCATTAGATGTAATGATTATCGGTGAAGGACCAGCATCAGAAATGATTGTAGCAATCTTTTCATGGTTTTGTACGGGGCATTTCAAAAGCATTTTTTTATTTTTTATTTTAAATTAATTTTTTTAATAATTTTTTAATCATTTTCATATATTAATATAAAAAAACATTATATAAAAAAATTATTTCGATATATTTCAGAATTAAAACACTTTTAAAAACAACCACAATTGTACTTCCCAATACACACATAGTCTGAACTTCATGACTTCTTATCTTGTCTAAGAGCCTGTTTGGGAGGGCGGTTGTGATAGCTTTTCAAAGTGCTTTTCGTGCCGAAATACATTCAAATGATTTTTTTTTTATTTTTTAAAAATCATTTTTGATATCAGCACATCAAAATAATCTAAAAACACCAAAACATATTCATTTAAAATATAAAAAAAATAAAAAATTGCGGCGCGACGAGTGAAACGTCGCACCAAACAGCTTCTAAATCATCCCAACCAAACACACAAATATAATTGTCTCAATGCCCAATACCATCATGAGATGAATATTCTGATAGTTGTTATTTTTAAAAATATTTTTTGTTTGAAAATATATTATAATAATATATATTTTTTAAAATTGACATTAATATATCAAATACAATAAAAAATATATGAATTTAAAATTAAAAAATATTAAAAAAAAAACACATTAGAAAGACAAATAATAGGCTTTACGAAGTCTATTACTATTAGCATTGTATAAAACAATGATCACATACAGTGTTGTCACCCACGAGGCCTAACCCACTAGGAATATGCGCCCTTTGGCACCAGAGATTACCCTTTTTTAAATAAAATAAAAGTGTTCTCATTTCTTTTATTGTTCAAGCTATAGTCATATATGAAATCTTTTATGGGGTGGATTCAAAACATGACTCAAATAAAGGATTAGGCAGATTAACTTAATTTTTTATATATATAAATAACATCATTTATTTAAAAAAAAAAACAAATCAATGGATTTTAACCGGATCAACTAAATCACTAGATGTCAACCCTGATTCTATCCAGATCATTCTCAGTCAACTTTTTATTTATTTCGAAACTAAATTGGACCAAATCCAAGACAAATAAATCCTGAGTTGACTCAGGATGGATCCAAGTTTAATAATTAGGACTTCACGAACCTAAACTTTGTTTTTTTTGTTATAAAGTTAGGATGTGTGTTTGTACAGACAAAATGAAAGTTATTGTAACCTCCACACGCGTCATCCAACATGAAAGTTGGTGTCATTATGCTTCAAATGCTATTGTGAAAGTTGGTATCCCTTCACTGGAAATTGGCTTGCGTGCTTCTAAAAAAGCGCAGAGGCACCCCATTTTCTAGCGTGTGAACATGGAGACAAGGCCATGGGGGCACATGCAGCTCTTACACTGAGAAATCTGTTCGACGAACCACCCTAACATCAAAGCATGATATATATAGATATATATATTAAGGTTGGAAACTATCCTAGCAGTAACCTTCTAAAGTCTTATCGTAGGCCTGAATATATGGCAAATCGTTCTCGAGACTTGGCATATAATCATTTCTTTAAGTAGTAAATATCTACGACTTGTTTGGCATCATGTAACTTTAAAGCAGTAACTGCGGCGTATAATGAGCACATGGTTCCCTTTTTATATATATAAATCAAACCTGGATGGATGTGTTGGACTGCGAGTTGCAGGACTGGAATCATTGGATAATATGCAATGTAAACCTACAAGTATTTCTATTTCATACAAATAATAAGCAATTTCTTGAATTAAAATATGATGAACTTGTTCTTGACTGGTAGAACTCTACCATGCAAATATCTAATAATAATAAATGAATCGTAAGACTTTGTGTGGCCAAGAAAACAATTATGTCTGAGAAACTATGTTCTCTTGTTGGCTAACATCTGTTTTAATATTCCCTTCAAATGCATGATCATCATCTAAAGTCTTAACGCTTATTTGACTTGTTGAATAATATATTATTTTTAGATATTTTTTTGTTACACTTCATGAATCTCAATCAACGAATCAATAAAAAATTATCGGTTTTCTGTGAACTCAAATGAATGAATCAAACAATTCAAAGCAGTATTTTTTTTTAATCTTAAAGTTTGGTTTCTTGTTATATCATTTCTTGGACAAGTTATTGATTTTCTATAAAGAAATCATAATGTTATAAACTTGTTTAAAATATCGCGGCATTTAAGCGTAAATATGATGAATCGGACTCTAGAGTATGGTTTTGTCACTCTCGTCCATAAAATATCCTTGTAGAATAAGAATTATCAAAGTCATGTCTCATACTAAATAATTTTTTTCATTTGTTAGGAAGAGTTTAAGTAAAATCATGTGTTTTTCTTCCTTGCAATATTGAATGAAAAACAAATTCATGGATACAAGTGCTCGTGGGGCTCGTGCATTGGAGAGTAAACACAAGAGTATATAAGAAGAAAGATAAAAATTGAAAAGTTTAAAATTATTATAAATTTATAATAAAACCATGATTTTGCAAGAGAAATATATTTAGTCTTAAAATTATATAAACTCATGCTTAATTAACAACCTTTCTCAATGCTTAATAATTAATGAGAACTAGAAAGATCTAGAGTTTAATGAACCAATAAAGTCGTTACCTTAAAATAACTTGTCGGTGAGAAGGGTACATGAGATTCTGCAGAGCAACTTATGATATTTCTTGTTGTTCTTCATTTCATTAAGTATCTGAGCCAACATCGGATGCCCTGTCTAGCTAGATAACCCTAAAGGAACATGCCATGCCGAGTATAAGGTTGTGTTTATGGGATCACTGCAGGACACTTTCATCAATTTATATGAGATTGTTTGGACAGTAATCTCAAGTTCAAAGCATATACCGTAAAGTTAGCATTAATCTTTTTTTTTTTTCTTGTACTGCTCCTTTCAATCTCTAATTTCAGTTTTTGAAAGAAAATAAATTGTTTAATTACAAAGAATTTCAGTTCAAAGCATATATAGATTATCTTTAATTTATTGGTTGGTTTATATTCTGTCCTCCAATTATTCAAAAACTAGAGGTAGGACCATTGTATACTGTATATAGTTTAGATCTCAGCATATTTTTCGTCTGTACATAATAAACTTCAGGTTGCATAATTATAAAAACATAAAATAATAATATATTTCATTCCTTAGAAACTTAGGAACATGATGAGGGACGGATAAGAATCTTCAAAAGATTCAAGATAATTCCCTTGATACATTTATTAAGTGCTTATATTAGCAGCACAATAATACTTTAAAATAGATGAAAACTAGCTAGCTCATGAGTGGAGCCCTAATAATACGAAGAGCAGGAAGCAGCGAACCTATATTGCTGCTGAAACATGAAAGTTCGGAGAGCTAGCTAGCTCACTGGAGCTTCATGTTTTTTCATCCTGCATTTCAAAACAAAAAGATCAGCACATTCAGTCCTCTCTTGTGATGGATGATTCTAATTAGTATATGGGTAAGCTTTTAAGTTTGAAAGGTATATACTTGCTTGTTAAATTCATAATCTAGTTGTCAAAATCACTCCATTGAAGCCACGTGAAAAGTGCTTGTGGGGTCTCAAAAAACTATAATTTTAGAGTTAATTTGCAATAATTTCCCTACAAGATCTTATTATTTTCTGGTAGGAATATACTTTCTGCATGTAATTTGAGCCATTTAAAGTCGATCAGTCTCCATGAACTATTTTTCCTGTGGATGGAACCATTATTTTGGTTTGGATTGTAGATGCACAGTTTTTGACATTTTAAAGTCAATATGTATATATACATATGTATGTATATATGTATATGTATAGGTGGTTTTGGCTCTCAGAAAGCAAGAACAACTATTCTAAAAAGAATAATAGTGTTGAGCAATCCCTTCTAAAAGTGTAAAGCAGTAGAAGAGAGTTAGAGAATCCAGGTAAAGCTAGAGAGTTAGACAGCAGTAGGAGCTCCACGACAGCTTATTACTTCATAATTAGATTCATATACCTCAATCGTGTCATGACATGGTTAGCTATAAAGTAAAGTCTTGTGAGTAGCTAAATATGCATTTGTGATTGTGATTTTATCTTGGTTTTAAGATTAAACTGCTATATACGTCTTTTCCTCACCAGTTTTTGAGTGGCCATTTGCCCCAGTAGTCCTGTAATTAGGGAAGGGAACTCGGCCTGACTCAATATGCTTGACATCCTCCACAAGAAGTTCATAATGCCTTTTCACTTCTTCAGCAGTTTTTCCACCCACCGCCCTGGCTACATTATACCAACGGTCGGGTGTGTCCCGGTCGTAAACAGCCAAAGCCCTTTCAAAGGCTTTGTTCTGCTGAGCAGTCCACGAGCCCGAACCGCGGGAGGAGACGGAGCTTGATGCCATTTGTTTGAATGATGTTTTGGTGTTTGGTGATGGAGAGGGCTTGCTGCGAGGGAAGAAGATGATGAAAAGGGTGATTAGACGGAGTTTAAAAAAGAAGATTGAAAGTCAAGAGGAGGAGGATATGTGCAATAGAGGTGGCGATACCTGCTCTTTATAGGCGGAGGTGAAGGGGGTGATGAGGTGGGGTAGGGCTGGCTGCGAAGAGATCTAGCAAATGCAGTCGAATTTTTAATGATTTGTCTCCTTTGGAACCACAAAATATTGAAACAATGTAGGAGAATCAGTATCTTCAATGATTAATCAACAACACAATCGAGTCCTTGTCTATCTTTATAATACACATCATATGATAGAAAATATAACAGCTAATTAAATTCTAGCCATTGTCAATTCATATACTATAATAAAACTCATGCAAGTAATTACCAAAACAAGTAGAGCAAATCCTCTCATATTTTGCAAATAAACTTAGTTCCATCAAAACTCAAGTGGTTAAGTTCACTAGGAACTTTCTTGTGTTTAGAACCAAAGGGTAATTATAAAATGATTTGTTTTTTATACATAAAATGAGTATAGATAGGCTATCTCGAATTTATGGTATAATACATCGCCCAATAATACTCCACATAATTATAAGTATCTAGGGATGGTAACGGTGTTCGTGAGTTAGATTTATTGATATTCATATACTATCAATTATTCATCGGTAAAAAATTTAGATATCCATAAATTATTCTTCACATTCACTATCTACTCTAATTTATATATTAATCAATAAAAAACTAAAATAGTTGATGTGTGTGTATTAAATGATAAAATAATAAATATTATTCATATATTTGTGTTTTATATTAATACATACATGCATACACACACGTATCATATTATATTAAAAAGGTTTATATATATATATATATATATATATTAGATTATGTTTAGATTGGTTCAAGTTAATTAATTAATATTTATATCTTATTTATTATGTTTAAAAATATTAAAATTAAACTATCTTATAGTATACTGTATGGTATAGCATTCCAATTATTTCAGGCGAGGTAAAGGTTGGAATATCTCAGCGGATAGTGCTACAAAAATGAACTTCACCTATCTAAAGCCATCTCGTTGTAGTTATCTCTAGAGATGATGTGAACCTCGTAATCACGTGATCACACAACCCATAATCAAGACTGAGATTTGATCCTGGAAAGCTGAAATGGATCTGATAAGAGTGTGACACAATGAAAATCTGTCGTAAGGCACTAGCACTATTGGAATAAGCAGAATGACACCATAAAGCCAATTAATCTTCGA
This sequence comes from Salix arbutifolia, assembly GCA_025169955.1. Classification (NCBI taxonomy): domain Eukaryota; kingdom Viridiplantae; phylum Streptophyta; class Magnoliopsida; order Malpighiales; family Salicaceae; genus Salix; species Salix arbutifolia. The sequence continues at coordinate 13,861,358 of CM045905.1, read as the reverse complement.
TAAGTCAAATTCAGTTCGTTCAAGAACTAAAGAATGCAAGAATCACTCACACATAAAACTGGAAAAAAAAAATCAGAAGTAATATTCATCAATGACTGTCGAAATTCAGCTTACATGAGTTTAAAAAAATTCTTGAAAAACTAAATGTAATAGACCTCTTATGTGGACTTAAATGAGGTCCACTCAAAATTGACTCAAACCCCTAAATTGGAAAACCCATGAATTAATCCAAACAAGTATTGAATCCTAACTGAAAATAAAGTATTAATTAAGTCCAATCAAGTCTTGGGTTGTAGCTAACAAAATTAAATAAATCTCATATAATTAAAGTCATGTTCTGTCATGAAGAGAAGAGAAGTAAAAATATTATACAGCTGATTTAAGACTTATTTATAGCATTCCATTCAGCTCCTTAATCCTAGAAATAAAAGAAAAAGGTAGTTACTCATGTTGCTTCCAAGATGTAGTAGGATTCTTTTGTGTCCTTTATTATCCTCCTTCTCTTGATACTTAAATGGTCCTTGCAATTCCGACTTAGTTGAAATCTTTAAAACCAATGCATTCAATATGTCTTTCAATGTTTTTATTTTAAACCGGGTCATTGGATTTTTTGAAACATGTAATGGATCTTTGTTGGTATTTATAGATTGGTCCGTATCGAGAGAGCTAAACGTTGGGATACCACAGCAGATTGAACCAACCAAGACTATAGGTTCACGACTTGAAACATGACTATCTCTATGATGAAAACAAGCGTTTTGAACCAACTCCATGTTAGAAATTATATCGAGTTCGAGCCTTAAAAGATAAATTCCAATAGAGAAATAGAGAGCAAGAAAGTAGAAATCCCTGGTAGGATTCTGCACCTGTTGAGATTTTATGCAGATTATTACTCTTTCCCTGTTTTATTCTCTACGGCTCTGAGTTAGGTGGCCCAAGCTAAAGACACAGCCTGACCTTACAATTTTACCTTTCACGTGCACCACAACCCCATTTTTTTTTCCAATTCAGAAAGGATTCTAATTGCAGAAAAAATTCCCTCGTATTCTGTTTCATTATTATGGAGATGGTCTCATAAGTGTACTACGTCCTGAACAACATTCCAAGCAAAACAACTGGCTGCCTTGTCCCGTACAATGATGAATATGTTACCTGCCTTTTTATAGCTTTTGGCACCCTCTCTCTCCATAAAGTTGGTTTTCCCTTTGTGGTGTTGTTTTAAATAGCAAGCATGATCAGACACATTTTGACTCTATTTTATAATTATGCATCTTAAATAATTAGTTTATATCATCTAAAAATTTAAGTTAGTAAATGAAATTTTATAACATGATTTATATTATTTTCTAATATATTTTCTCAAATAAAAGTTCTTTGGGCTTAAAACTTGTACAGACTCACACTATTTTGTGCTTAGTTTTTTCAAATAAAATGAGAGTGATGAGATTTGAACCTGTAACCGATAGATCACAAGGCTCTAATACCATGTCAATGAACCATTTTACCTAAAAATTTACGATATTAGGTGAGGTGTCAGAATACGATTTATATTATTCTTTAAAAACTTAAGTTTTTGGGTGAGATGGTTACTTAACATCGTATCAGAGCTTTATTGACCCAACAGTCACGAGTTTGAATTTTGTCACCCTCATTCTATTTCATAAAAATTAAACACAAGGTAGTGTGAGTCTATATGCAAGTTTCAAGCCCAAATGACTTTCACTTGAGAGGTGTGTTAGAGAATAATATAAATTATATTTTAAAGCCTTACCTAACAGTTTAAGGTTTTAGGTGAGTTCCTTGGCATTACTCATGTTTATTTATGCAAAAATATTTAAGACACTTGATTAACAAACAAAGTATGCTATCAGATTTTTCTAGTCTACTTTCATTAATGTTCAATGAGCATTCTCTAATCACTCCCCATGAAAAAATTGACGGTCTTACTTGGCACATCTCATCACCGTATAGTACCCTAGTGAAAACTTATATGTTGAATTTTATCCACCAAAGCATCAACACCTGTGAAAACAAAACATCTTAATCATGATTAACAGATGCATCATATGGTTAGAAGAAAATAATGTCGGAGGGTGAGTAATACTGATATTCGAAGTGTTCATGGAAACAAGGCACGAGAAAACATGAAAAATTGGTAATCAGTTCATGCAATTATGTAAGATATTAGCCCTTTCAGTCTTCAAGGGTATGATCAGTAGATGAATTCTCGGCGCTGTTGTTACCTCAAGATGGTGTGCTGGAGTCACAAAGATGGGTTCACAGAATTTTCCAACTTGTTTAATTTTATCCAATTGTAGAGTAGATGTTATTGGTTTTATTGCTCCAATCAGGTTATCCCTCGTGTTAAAAGGATAACTGAGAACAAAGTTTACTTCTCTGAGGGCGATTGACTCTTGTTATTCATCTTAGGAACGTTAGCAGAAGATTTAAGTTATTGTAGTTCTTTTACAGGCCAATTCTATTAGAGAAACTTTTCCATCTGCAAGATTTTCATGTTCTTTGATACTGTGATTGATTGATAGAAAATAATTAGCTCACTTTGCTTTAAAGAGTTTGCATCATGATGCAATGATATTAGCTTCATTTGGAGGTTTTCAGAAAATCAGCAGGCAAACCCTAATATTCGAGTCTTATCCATCTTATTACCATTCTATTTCTATCCATTTTTTGTGTATATATAAACTCTGAATTGTCTTGTAAACTCAATCACTACCTACAAGCCATACATTTGGTGATTGGATTGTCTGCTTGATAGACGTGGTGACAGTCAGGACCATAGAATGAGTCTGCTTCGGTTTCTGAGTTATGTTAGCTAAACTGTAGCAATAGTCTATGAGCATCTGCTAAATCGTAGAGTATACCAATCGAGAAAACGACACAATTTCTCGGAAGGAACTAAATATCTGATTGGAATAAAAAAGTTGAATTTTGAGGAGGCATCAGAATTCTGAGGCTGGTGGTGTGATGCCGGCTTTACGCTGCAAGTTGGTTAGGGTAGTCCCAACCTACAAGTCTATGTATGCTGAAATCTTGAAGGGACAGTTAAAGTTTAGTCTTAATAACTCAGGAATTAGAAAGGAACAAGAGATAAGATCAGAAAAACTTATAAGTAGTAAATGAATGGCACAGTGCGTATGATTCCTTTAAATCTTCATGAGACCTGGCGACAGAATCATCAGTAGTCAAAATAACAAGCTTAAAACAATAGCAAATTGTTTTCCTTGCAGGATTCAATGGGGCAGCATATTTTTAAATTTTTATTTTTATCCTAATTTCATGTTTATAAAGATTAAAAGTAGAGTGATAACTTAACATATTCAGGCTTTGTAAAATATCAACCTAAATGATATGGGTTCGGTTTACTTTTATGCCCTACATGTTAAACATAAATATATATGATTTTGATAAGTTACCAAACCTAACATTCATGTGTTTAACTGTGTAATGAACCCAATTAGTTATGATTATAATGAGTTGGTAGAGCCAATACTTTTAGGTCTAGTTGCATGTTGAGTCTAACTACATATAAGTATGGCGAGGAAGCTATTTGACCTAATATCTTTAGGTTTAGATACATGATGAGCCTATGTATATATATCGAGTTGTCAGACTCAACAATCATGGGTTGAGTTACTCATTTTAAATAGTCATGAGTTTGGCAAGGTGCTAGACTCATTACTCTTGAACTTGGCATCATCCCAAGACCAAGTAGGTATGGGACTAACAATCTTTATAAGCCCTATTTTAGGTCATGATATTATGTTTGTTTATTCTTATGACTTTTAACTTGAATGTTAAAATCTAAGAATAATAGTGTTTTCAAGTCTTCTAAAAGGGCCTATTATATTTCCATCAATATTAATAATGTGTAAGGGATATTTATTCATTATTAATACTATCGAGAGGAAATGACATCTCAACCCCTCAATTCAAACAACTTGACAAAGTTTAGGGGTTATATATCTTTTAAATCATCCAGGTTGTATGTTCATTGTTTCTCTCCTCTATCTAAGTATCCATATTTAAATTTCCATATCATTTATTATACAAAAACAAGAACAAACATTCTTGTTCTTGGAACTTAAATCTCATTACATCATTTATCATAATTCTTCACTAAAAATTCATCAACTTTACCATTTAAGGGTCTCTAAACCCCACTAAAAGGAATCATTTCACAGGCATTGAGCTTTCTACCACAAACCATTTATGTTTTGAGATCCAAAGAAAAAATTGACTTTAAGCGTGTGGTTAACCATTATCCAAAAACCAAATAACTTAATTCATGAGCATATTGTGTTTTAAAACATCATCAATTATTTGTGAAAAACTAATAAAAACAATCCATCAATTGTTCTCCCTAAACTGGTTTTTGCCATCCTTGATCATCATCAATAGAAAATAATCAAGATACCTTTGGAATAAGACATGTGACAAACCTTTTTTTCATAACAAATATTTTTGCCTAACCAAACCTTCAATACCTTTGAGCATCTCCAATGGTAAAAGCCATTTTAAAGAGCTTAATCTCTAAAATGGCTTTTTGAAAAGTATAAATATAATTTTTTTGTTTATGTGTACTCCAATGGTAAAAGTCATTTAGAAAAGCCATTTTTTATTTATCATTTTTTGAATAGTGCAGTTATTTTATTTATAATTTTTATGCAATTAATTATACAATTAATAGGAGTAAGTTATATAATTAAATAATTGCTTTTAAAAAAACCCTCCAACAATATAATTATTAATTTTTTAATTATATTTAAATAAAAAATAAATTTATAATATTTAAAATAAAGATGTGATGTTACTTTAGAAACTATATGGCATAATGATAACCTCAATTTGATTGAACAAAAAATTATTTTTTAAAACACATCTAAAATATTAAACACACAATTACCACAATATTAAACATTAAACACACAGTTACCCCTGTTGCACCAACTAACAAGCCAGCAGGGATGAAGGCTATAGCAGTGCATCATAGAAATGCATGCAACTGCTAAAATGTACCAGCAATCCATGAGCAAAAAAACAAAAGGGTTAGATGAATTAGCCATTGCTTTCAGCAAGCTCAAAATATGATAACAAATTATTGCATTAGCTCATACCAGCTTATTTTATTACAACTTCTAATTAATAACTGCTCAAATCCAAGTAACTCATGAGGTTTTGGATGCAAATATCTCCATCAAGGAAGACCAGGTACCAACAACAACAATAATGACACCAAAAACCACAAAAGCCCTATCCAAAAGCAAATCGTTCCAACCCAACTCTTCCTTGACCACCAATAGATGAAACAAAGCAGGCAATACAAACCAATCTTCACTAAAAAGGATCTGCACAAGAACAAGTTCACACACTTCATAAACTGGATTCATCATCAATGGGAATGTAAAGAATAGGTTCACACACAAACCAATCTGCACAAGATTGCTTAGTAGTCCAGGTCCCAAATTGGTAGTGATTATATTCTTGGTATCTTCACCAAAAGCAAAGTAACCCAATACCATAAAACCTCCATACAACAAAGAAATGAAAGTCATACATAACCCCAACACTTTTCCAAACTTGTTCTTGTCTTTAGTTTCAGTTTCCAATGGCAATACCATACCAGTCCCTTCAAAGGCATAAACAATCATGCCTAAACTATAAAAGAAAACAAAGAACACCATCATGTCCTCTACCAAACCACTCCCATAGCTCCAATATCAACAAAAATACTAAGTTAGGCCAAATGGGTTAATGTTGGAATTGAATTCAACCTCAATTGAAAAGGAAAACAACCCCATATATACAAAAGCTTTGGGACTCAAAAAACCCAAAATCTACCACCGGATTGATGATTAACAACATATGTTAAAGTGTTAACAATAAAAATAAGATAACTAACACAAAACCCAACTTGTGCAAGAACAATCATAATATCAACAGCAAAATGACCTATAAGACCACGAATAGTGAAACCCAAATCACCAAAAGATACAATCTTTGAGAATCAACCCATTAAAACAGCAACAAAAACCCTCTCAAACCCATCCAGAGAATCGTAATCAAAGTAAAAAGACAACACTTGCAATTCCCAGAACAAACAATTATCCCAAAAAAAAACCCCACAACACCAATCACAAACGTACCCACACTTATCTCCATTTGGGTTTTCGTAGAGCATACGCAAGAAAAAAAATAGAAACGGTTTGGAAAAACTAACCTTAAGTTGCAGAACTTAAAATCTCTTGTTGTTCGGCTTCTGTTCTCCTTCTTCAAACTGCAAATTCTACAAATCCCTCGTTGTTAGAAATTGTGTTATTCTTCGATGGATTCGGTTTCAATTGACAGAAGATGTATGTTTTGGTGTTTTAATTACATAGAAAAGGAATATTGCAACGGTAATATGTACTATGACTTTTGTCATTTGCTTAATTATATTTAGCATATCAACAACAAAATAGTTATTTGGCCTATCAAAAATAATTGTTACGTTGGAGACAATGCAATTGAAAAAAAAGGCAAAAAGTACAGAAATATAGCTTTGGCTCTCCTGATACATGCCGCGTTGGAGATGCTATTATCAATCATGTGTAACTCCTTGCCCAGGTTGTCTTATCAACTTAATAGACAAATTAGACTTTGCCAACTCAACAAGTCTTAGCTTTATAACACCCTTATTTCCAATTTTGTAGTTGTAACCCAGCGCTTGTAAGCAATTTCTCTATCAAATGAAGTTTAAGCAAAATAAAGTGATGAGAGGCTTTTAACCTCAATAACCACAAGTCCTTGTAAGGAGAATTCATGTCTTCACGATGCTTATGCATATAGAAAACACTCTTTATGCTTATTTATCCATAGCAGGATGGAGGTCAGCTATCAGTCTCGTCATTCCAATTCAAAAACCTCAAGCTCCCTAAAACATTATAAATATAGGAGTGGAAAACATTCTACATGGAAGTATTAGCATGAAGATGTTTATACCTCTAATTAGATTTAAGATTCTCTCTTATAAATATAAATGATTATATATCCACCAAGATGACCTTGAACAACTATGATGATCTTGCTAACCTAAGAGAGCACATGTAGTACATACAAAACAACTAGGATTTAGTCATCCATGATAGTTATGTCATATGCAAGATCATTCTTGCAACCTTTAAAGGGTCAATACATGAATAGTATAATAACTTAAAGCTAGATTTCATTACAAGTTTACATGATCTTTATGTCAAGATAATGGTGCGATTTAGCACAATTATCCTAATTAAAACAAGTTCCACAAAACTTTTTGGGATCACTTAGACAAATGATGAGTCTATATGAGCAAACCTAAAGAAGTTTAATGGGAAAGTGCTAAACAATAATTAATGTTTCCCAAGAAGGATGACCTTTCTAGAAGGAAAAACAACCTTAGTAAAAGTTATTAGAGGTCAGTCATAAAATGCATAACCTATCTTGAAATGTTCAAGAATCCATTGAATTTTTTTCTAATAAAAGTCTTCACTACCATTGAGGCTAAAAGCTTTGTTTAATTTCCACCCACGAGATCATTATCCAATACTCATACTTACGAGAAGTATTATTTATTCCATCAAGATAAAACACATGACATCAAATAATGCTATTTAACTAAAAAAGAAATTGAAATATCAATAGTTAAAGGTTATCTTTGTGCATTCTTGAAAAGGTATTCTCTTCCTAAGCCAAGCAAGGAAGAGCCTAGCTAAACAATACAGGCACCATCCAAAATGTGATCTTAGGGGTCACCTTAGAAAAAGGTGGTTCGAACACTAAGAAGAGAAAATATACGAAGTATATAGTTCATCTTTAGAAACATTATATATCATCTGTTACTTTTAAACATGTTCGAATCTTTTTATCATCAAGGATACATATAAGAAGGAGTTTTTTTAAAAATAATAATAGTTCATAATTAGTTAGAACAATTGATCAATTTATATTGGCATAACTAATTAGTCAACCGGATATTACTAGATTTCATTAGTCTTTAATAGTTGAATAAACAGTCAACCAGTTGATCAAACAAATTATACAATAACTAATTTTGATTATTTATCCTATCAATCGGTTGACTAGATCATTTGGCAATCCTAAATAGTTGACTAGTTTGTACAGCAGATCAAATGTCAGTTTAATTTTATCATAATTTCATCAATCTAGTATTTGTTGTATGTTTTCACCAATTAATTATATATTTGTGCATATTTATCTTATTAATGCCTTACCATCTTTTAAAAATGCAAGGTTCTTAGAAATCCAATCACAGTTATATAAGCTAATTAAATTTATTTCACTTAATCTTTAATACATCAAAACCCATTTGAACACTTATAAATGAACAAATATTTGTTACGACTCCTATAAATCCTTATTTTCTTCTATTATGATTGATACCTTAGGCCTCTCTCTTTTTTATACACTTTGGTACCTCATTGCAATCTAACATATTTATTACAGTAATTAAGTCACCAAGTTTTAAGTTATCCTTTATTCTCATAACTAGTACTTAGCCTTAAATTTGGTCATGAGTGTCTCTCCACATTTCTTTTGAAATTAGCTTTTTAATCATCCATTTCCTACCTATCCTAACAAAATTTAACCTAAATTCCATAATGATTTTAACTGACTCAATTCATTTCCTATTTCTAAGTTTATGATGAAATCTCATTTCAAAGGGGAACATGATTTTCTTTAAATTTCTCATAATTCTTAAATTACCCATTAATTTTTCATATCTAAAATTATAACTCTAGAAATAAAACATCATTTCAAGTAATCTAACTTATGAAACTCAATATTTCATAATCTACTCATTCCTAACTAAGCTTCAAATTATGCTGAAACAATCATGGTGAAAGTGATTCTTACCTTGCAAGCACAAGATATCAAATAGAATTGCAAACAAAATCAAGTTTTCTTCACCTTCTCTTGTTTTTTCCTTTAACTCTTAAAATTCTCGCTTTAAAGTTCTAAAACTCAAGGAAAGTCTTTAGATTTCTAGTTTAGATCCTCTAAACATTTGTTTGGTCTCTTAATCCAGCTTGAATTCACGTTCTTCTCTCATTATTTGATGAAAAAATGGAAGAACAAAAAACTAGTCCTTCTTCCTTCTTGAATCACTAGTTATGGCTTAAGAGAAAGCTATTTATATAGTCCCAATTTAAATTATATACAACAATGTTTTTGTGTTTAGCTCATGTGTTTTATATTTCATTTAACTGGATACTTCATCTTGATCCACTTTTAAAATACCACACTTAAAAGTTTATTTAATAAAAAAAAATTCCAAATATGTTTTTTCATTCTAATTGTATATTGACTCATTTTATCATCGGGTTTAATTTTAAATATTTTTTATTAACACATTAAAAATCTATTAAATCAAGGGTTTAAATTATCCTCTTCTTTAATAAATTTTATCCTTAAAATTAAAAATTTTACTTAGGTCTAGAAATAACTCAAGATATTTCCTCTTCATTTACGACTCTCATTCTCATGTCTCCTCCTTAACGTGAGAGTTTCTTTATGATATCTTTATCATATGAGTTTTTTATTCCTGATTTTTTTTTCAATTTGATCTAACACTTACAATGGTTTTACCTTCAAGATTAGACCCCTCTTCGATCTTTAGAGAAACTTGTGGCAACACCCAATAATGATCGATTTTAGTCTTTCATACTAAAGAGACATGAGACACATCATGAATCTTGGCAAAATACAAAGGCAAAGCCAATCTATATACTATAGGTTCATTCTTCTTTATAACCTTAAAATTTTCAATGTACCTAGGAGCTGACTTTTTTCATGTCAAACCTAACAATATGCTTATATGAGGCAATCTTTAAAAACAATTTATCATCAACATTAAACTCCATGGTCATTCTTGTTAACTTCATAACTCATTTGTTTTTCTTGGGCAAAAATTATTCTATGTTTTATTATCTTTTATATTTATTAAAGCAATATCTATCAGCTCTATCCCAACTAATTTTCTATCACCCAACTCCTCATAACACACTACTGTTCAACATTTCCCACCATACAAAGCTTTATATGGAGCCATACCTATAGTAGCTTGCTAGCTATCATTGTAGATAAATTCTACAACAGAATAGGTCATCTTTTAATTTCCCTCAAAATCTAATATGAATGTATATAACAAACCCTCGAGATTATAAATTGTTCTATTAGATTTCCTATCCATTTGAGGATGAAAAGCAATGCTAAAGTTCATCATATTTCCCAAAGCATGTTGAATGTTTGATCATAAATGAGAAGTAAACATGGGGTCTTAGTTTGAAACAAACAACATTGACACCTCATGTAACCTCAATATTTTATTCACATACAACTTTGTTAATTTATTCATTCAGTGTGTCATTTTTATAGGTAAGAAAAACATAGGTTTATTCGCTCAATCCACAATGACTCAAATAACATCATTGCCTTTTTTATCCTCTAGATAGATATGATAAAAAAATCTATAGTGATATTTTCCCACTTTCTTTCAAGCATTCAAACCAATTCTAAAATTCATATTAGCTTTTGATTTTCTACTTTCACTTGTTGGCAAATACCACACTTTTTCATATACTCAACCATTTCTTTTTTTATATCTGGCCACCAATAAAATCTCTTCAACTCTCTATACATCTTAGTACTTTCTAGATGTTTAGCAAACTTAGACTTATATGCTTCTTTCAACATTTCAACTTTAAGAGCATAATCGTTTGGAAAATACATTTCATATTCATTTCTACCATCTCATCCTTTAAGATTTAGAAACAATTCTCAACCTTTGACAATACGTTGCTTCTGGCTTTATTCAATTCAAAATATTTTTATTGGCCATAAAATACAGATCATACTCTCAACTAAACCGATAAAGATCCTTCAAGTCCTACCTATAATTGATGTTAATACTTTTAAATTTCATCAATTATTTGTTATCATATTCCACTAGTTCATCTAACACTATCTTATTTTTATGATTAAGACCATCAACAATAGAATTTTCTCTTCCCAATTGATAATTTCTTACAAGATAATAATCTTTAATCAACTCCACTCATCTTCTTTGTAACATATTTAATTCCTTCTATAACATCAAATATTTCAAACTCTTGTAATATGTATAATCCTATATCAATACAAATAATATCTTAAAACATGCAAGACAAACAAAATAGTAGCCAACTCTATATCATGAACTAGGTAGCCATAAAGTTTTAATTTTACATTGATTTATTTTTTCAACGGTTTAAATTCATATATTGTTATTACCACCATAAAAATTTTGATTGGGGGTTTACATAATGGAACAAATCAATCATCTCCATCCTAGAAGATAGATGAGTAACCTTATATGTAAGGATTCCCTTGTCATCTTTGCAATATTTTCAAATTATCGAGTCTATCAAGTGTTACTAGATGATGACAGTATAATCAATATAATTTTTAGTGAAGTATGGCACAAATAGGGATATTCCTCTCAAAAATGGTTTCAGTAAAAGCTTTTCTCATCGAGATAGAAATTTCAGATGTGCTATAATCTAGTTGTTATGGCATTCCTCCTAATATTGCTAAAGATTCAAGGGATGTATCTCTTAAATAAGAACCATTTCTTTTAAAAGCCTTTATTAGTTTAATGTTAAGGCATGTATATCCTTTAAATAGGTAGAGGAACATTATCTTGAATTCACTTGATTCCTTTGACTTATGACCACTTGTTTTTAAATTAGAAAGTTCAGTACCAAGTACATAGTGTTGATGAAAATATTGATTTGATACAGTATAGGTCTACCTAGAATGATATTATAAGCATAAACCATGGTAATGACTATAAAGGTTTGTTGAAGGGAGACACACTTATAAACAATCACAAGTTAGGTTCCATTGTGACACTAACATAGTAGTAGTTATTGATGGAGCTTCTCCATATCAAAAGATCCAATTTTATAATGGGAACTTCTAACATGCTAGGAATCAATCTTGAAATAGTCACTTATTAGTTGAAGGTAAACTCAATTGCATAACCAATCAGCCAAGAAAAAGGATTTTAAGGGGAAATAAAAGTGGTGATATAAAAGGCAGATAAGATCTTCATTATTGGATTAATTAGAGAAGTAATGTGTCATGTCTGGCTAGAAAATGTGATAATGGTAAAAAAAAAAAAAAACAAGTGGTGTTATATGTGGACTTTATAAATTTGAATAAAGTTTACCCAAAAGATAACTATCCTCCTCTAAGATTGATTGGTTGGTTGGTTGGTTAAATCCTCCATAAATTATTAGTATATAAGCTCTTTGGGTGTCAATTATAGACATCATCAAGTCCCCACGCACCTAGATAAAGAGGAAAAAATAACTTTCATAACTAAAGAGTGAATATTTTATTACAAGATTATGCCCTTCAAGATTAAAAATATCAAGGCCACTTATTATTATATGGTAAATAAATTCTTCAAAAACCAACTTGGGAGATTATGATGGGATATATTGATGACATGTTGATGAAGATCATGACCTTTAAACAATATCTCTTAGACTTATAAAAAGTTTTTTTTGTGTAACCACCATCAGATGACATTTAATCATTCCAAGTGTATCTTTCCCATAAAAAAAAACGATTTTAGGTTTTTAGGAAGTAGCAAAGGAATTAAGCCTAACCCAAAAAAATCAAATCATTCTAGACATGACTCTTTCTCGATCAATAAAATAGGTTCAACACCTCATAGGGAGATTGGTTTCCCTCAATCAGTTCATAACTTGCTTAAAGAAGCATACTCTACCATTCTTCAAGACTTTGAGGAGCATTTCCAACTTTGAATAGACTCTAGATCATCAAAAAGATTCTGAGAAGCTCAAAACTCACATTTCATCTCCTAAGATATTATCTTAATAAAAGGATTTTTCTTTGCCTGGGAGTGGTGGACTCAGTAGATAGTATAGTTCTAGTAAGAAAAGAAAAAGGAATACAATGCTTAGATTATTATTCTATATGAATCATCCATAATGCTAAAACAAGATGTTTAAAAGTGTAAAAGATGGCCTTTACTTTGGTGAGAGCCTCTAACAAGTTGAAGTCATACTTCCAAGATCACCAAGTTGTAGTATTAATGAACTAGCCTCTACAATAGATCATTTATAAGCCAGAGATATTTGAATGCTTAGTAAGATGCGTCATTTAATTGAATTTATACTTAAGTCTAAACTTAAGTAAGCTATATAGGATCAATCTTTATCAAATTTCATTGTTAGATGCTCTTTTAAAGGTCTTATAGATATATCTAAGTCTCTACCTTTAATAATAACTTTCCTTACTAGACAAAAGGCTCTAGTAAAACAACTTTTGATAATTTTCACTTAGGAATTGTATGCTGATGAATCTTATAATATTAATAGAATTAGATTTGGGATAATATTTATAGATCCTAAAAAATAAGTATTTAAATGTGAATTCTAATTTGAGTTCCCATGAATAATATGTTAGAGTATAAAGCTCTTTTAATAGGATTACTCCTTGTATAGGTCTTGAAAGTATATATGTTTCAAGTTTATGCCGACTTTTAGTTATTGGTCAATCCATGACAAAGAATATATGAGATTAGAGAACGAATCATAAAACATATTTTTAGAAGTCCCAACCTTATTTCTAAAAGCAAGTTAAAGGCTAAAGCATTTCAATCACTTATATTCCAAGGGAAAATAACCACCGAATAAGTTTCATGTCCTAGTTAGCAAACTTCAATCCTATGGATCTTTTCATGGATGTATGGATTGAAGTTTTAGAAATAACATATATGGGTGAAGAAAAGCTTGTGGTTATTCCCAAGGTTATCAATACCGTTTCAGTCACCGTTTCGGTTGTTCTATTGGTATGGAACGTTTTAGTTTCAAAACGTTTCGGCGTGCCGTTTTGGGTTGTACTATTCATATATAATTAATTATATATATATATATGAAAAAAATTAAAATATTAATTTAACAAACATAATTAAAATTCAAGATATTATACAATACAAACACAAATTCAAACAAACATAATCTCAAAATCAGAAATATATATTGATTTTTCCAGGGGTGAGAGTATATATTTTTCAAGCGGGAGTGTGTGTGTGTGTGTGTGTGTGTGGAGAGAGAGAGAGATTGTCCAGTCAAATCACTAAGCATTTGGCAGTGCAAAATCAGCAAGTGATGGTGACAATTGACAATTTTGTAAGGGAACTCGGGAGATGAAAAGCAAAAAACGGGAGATAAATTTATTTACTGTAGCTGAAATGGCACACCCGGAATGATACCGAGGTGTTCCGGCCGGTATTTAGCCAGTATTTCCGGAACGGGCCGGAATTAAAACCGAGACAAAAATGATGCCGTTTTATCTCAGTTTTTTTAATAGCATGGAACTTTACGGTCATTTCGGCCGGAACGGAACGGTATTAACAACTCTGCTTATTCCCATAAACATTGAGAAAGATTGAAGAACCTCAATCATGCATTACCTATTTTCTAAAGAACTTCCCTTAAATACAAATAAAGTTATTTGTTTGACTGGGTAAGCAACGAGGTGTTGCATTATCAATAACATTTTATATTAAAGATCTACCTCAACTCCATTTTTAAAATGCTTAACATTTATGTTTTGAGAGAGATATATAAAGCCATATATAGTTTTCATATAAGATCTAGAGCTCTTACTACTCAAGTGACAAGAGTTGGTTTTTAGTGGCCAACCATACTTCATGATGTCATAGACTTTGTGAAGAAATATAACCAGTATTAGACATCCGCCTTAGTCTCTCTTCAACCATCTATATAAAAAAAAGTCATCATAATCTCCTATTGGCTTTATTTCCAATGTGGGATGGAAATCTTACTCTATCCCTATGATCATGGGGAAAAAATAGTTTTTCCTTGTAACTATCCATTACTTCACTAAATAGGTAAAAACAAAAGGTTTAACAAATATTAAAATGAGTAAAGTAATTTTATTCTTCTAGAAAAATATCATTTATTGATTTAGGTTTCTTAAGGTCTTAATAATTGATAAGAAGACATAATCTAAAAAATATAAGATGAGAAAACATTACCAAGGGCTTTATATTTATCATGGGTTCTCTTGGTATCATATCCTCAAACTAATAGGACTAACAAAATCTTTGCTTAATTAAGTCTAGAAAAAAAAGAAGTGAAGTTAGAATGGACAGAACTACTAGATGAAATCTTTGGAAGTGATGGAAATAAACTAGGAAGGCCACAACGTCAATTTGAAGGAGTCATGATCGTAGGATTCTGGCCACAGACTAGTGGGGCTGACGGTGATGATTAGTTGAAAATAACTTGAGCAACTCTATTGGGAATCTGTACGAAGAAAAAGTAATTAAAGACACAAACACCTTCTAGCTGGAATCTGAGATCCACATCATCAATTCCATCCCAAGTGGACTAATATCTCTGGATTCCTCCCCGCTACCAAGACTCGTTTTCTCCTCAGTCGGTGGTCCTTCCCTCCAAGTTGGAGAAGCGTCATGATCAAGACTTTGCACTTTGCTAACAAGTATTTAAGTAAATTTCAGGCAACTTATATTACATATTATTGTGTGTTGTTGAGTTCTTCAAGTTGGGTTTATTGTGGCCTTTTATCATCGAGAGCCGACAGAATCAGGAATCCAAAACTTTATGGGGAAGAAAAGAGTCCACCCAGCCTGCCTGGCTGGTCCAAGGTGGCCGTAAAGGCACTGTTTTATTGCTTTTTTTTCTCTCGGAATCTTTGAATCGAGAGAAAAATGTAATTGGAATCGGTTGTTGGAGGGAAGGGCATGTGGGGTTTGTTGTGTGAATGAGATTTGCACAGCCCTACACTCAATGATGATAAGCATTTGTTTGTGTATGTGATTCTAGTTGTAAGCAGGTTCAAGCCATATATAGAGAGAAGCTTTCTGAACTGATAATACATCTGTGGTTTGTATAAGCTGGGTAGGATATGATGTAAATGTATTTATAGGCATGGACCATGCTACTGCTATAAATTTAAATAAAGAAAAATACAGACAAAAAAATAAATAATATCTCTTTATATATATATATATAAACAATCAACTATTTGAACTTGATTGATGCCAACTCGACCAATCAAAATAAATAGAATCTCTTTAGAATAGGGATATTATCAAACCTGGAATCCACTTGAACAAATATATATTTAATATTTTAAAAAATACAATATGATGTATACATTTGACATAATATATATATATATATATAATACTTATTATTTTATCTATTAATATACATATATATATATATATACATATATATTTATCTGTTTAATATTTTATTGATTAATAAAAAATAATAAATAACATATACTCATAAAACATCCAAAACCCAGTAAATATTTTATAAATACTCAAGCTTCTTACATGATAAATAATAAATATGAAGAAATCCAACGTCCACTTACCATTTTCATCCCTAATTTTGACTAGAGAGCCTGGACGTCGTAGAGCCATGACGTAACTCTTTTGTTTATTTATTATTCCTATCATTTTTAAATGTTCAGCTAATATGCGTACGCTGATTCTGTAGTGATCAGAGGATTCATTTAAGAAAAGACCAAGATATGGTGGGGCATGGATTCCTCTATCCCTCATGATGATCTTTTGTTTCCATTCTCGCAAAAGTGCAGAAACTAGTCAATGCTGATGTCTCAAGCAACCTTTCTTTGATCATGATCTGCGATACACTTTATGAGTCGGATTAATGTTCATCAGGATATCAGATTTTCTTAATGTCAGGAAAATGCTACCTTCCCCTCTGCCTCTGGAATTGGACGGTGAAGAATCTAACTTGACTTGTTGGCCATAGGAGAGTTACCAGATTTTGAAATGTTTTCACCAGGTTCACTGTCATTTCAGACTTTGCTGCCTCCCAGGTTCCATATTATAATATTCATTAGAGGAGGATATTCTGAAGTTATGATCGCATGCTATTTAACTAATAATTGCCGAGTTTGGTGAGCAATGCGATCATAGATTCGAGCTAGAGTGCGAAACGCTCGATTGAAAGACCGGGATAAATGCAGCCACAAATTTAACAATCTTCATATCTGGTTTTGTGAGCTAAATTGCCAAAAGATGCCCCCCCCCCCCCCCCCCCCCCCCCCCACGAATAAGAGAATTGAAAGCGTGGATCACAAAATCTGTGCTGTTGTTCAGAAACTGATAAACGTCGATGATACCTGTGTTTCTCTATAAAAACTCTTAAGAACGAAAAGGGAAGTGGAAGAAAATGATTTTCGAAAGTAATTTTCAAATCCTGCAGAAGGGCCCACTATGTTCCGGATTGCAGTAAGACCACTTGCCATTGGGTCTGGGTTTTCTTGGGCCGCATTTCTTCCTTGAACGAGAATGATTTTTCACTAAACTGAAGGGCCTTAGCCCGATTCACAGATCAAAGAAAGACTCCCTTAAAGCTTCAAACTCCCCATACTTCCTTCTCGGGGTGTATTACATTGAAATGGGCGCTTCTTCATGCCACCTACTTCATTTAGTTGGGCCAGCTCCACCCAAATCTGCCCCGTCCCCCGAAAGCATTTCTCGCTGTTTCTTTCTTTTTTATATGTTGATTGGTAGTATGATTGATATTATTGTAAACAGTTCTTTTTTTATAATTATACTCTTGTAAACTTGAATTGATGTCTAATTAAAATATATTTATTAAGAAAATACAAGATTCATAGGGGAATAAAAAAATCACAACAGAAATTGCTTTTCTACACTTGATGCTAAATGTAAATTTTAGTCCTCTAATTTTTAAAATTATATATTTTTAGTCTATGATAATTATGAAATTCAATTTTGGCCCAGACTTTGTTTTTTGTATATTTTGAACCCTGTCTATAAGATAAGAGAGAAAGTGATTGAATTTTAGTGGTAGAGAGAAAATAATTATGTTGAGACCAATGATGGTCATAAAAATAGATGATTTTGGTGTCAATAGATTCATTTTACCGAACAAATTTTATCCAATATGTTTTTTCTCCTCTTAAACTTGTCTAAAAATACAAATCTCCACATAAAAAGAATCTTGGTTTCGAGTTGACTGTGGATTTCAGAGCCAATTTTTAGATTATTAGAGGCTATGAATAAGTTTTACAATGTGTCTATGGTGTTTTCTTGTTTTTCTAGATCAAATATGGTTGAAAATGGATTTTTTTAAAAATAGATCAGTTTTTCTAAGTCGAAATATGATTGAAAAAGGTTAAAAAATAGATCAACTTGCTTTTATGGTGACCAGAGGTCACTAGAATCTAGGCAAGGCTAGTTAAATCAGTGTTTTTCTTCTAAATTCATCATTTAATATATTTTTTATTAGAAATTAATGAGTGTTTTTGTTTTCTAAATTAATTATTTAATATTATTTTTATTAGAAATTAGGCTTTATAATTTATTTATTTTGTTTTTATTACATTATTTCGGTTTCATAACTCAAGAATACTATTTAACAAATTAACTGGGGTTGAGTTGACTCGTTTTTTGTGTGGTTTTTTTAATTAAAAATTTTAAAAGTTTCATCGTTCACCATTGAGTCTACTAGGAAGATTGGGAATCGAGTTCTATAATTTGTTTTGATTTTTTTTCTATGAACTTATCTTAGTCTCATGACTAAATTCGTAGATATAGCAAGTTAACCCAGGTTTTAAAAAAATATTTCTTTTTATAAACTTATCTCAATTTGATAACATGTGTCACAGGTTTGACAAATTGAATCAAGTTGTTTTTTATGTTATTTTTATAATTTCATTCTTCAAAATAGAGCTTATATACAAATTTATCTTTTTGCAAAAAGTGTGCTTTGCATAGATCATAGCCCTATATATACAAATTTATAAGTTATTAAAGGAAGGAAATACAAGTTGATTTTCAGCCCATACCATATATACATTTACCATACATAGCGTTTTGACTGTGCGACGTAGAGGCGGCCGTAAGTCCCGTTTGAGCCGAGGATAGGCGTTTAGGGCAGGAAAGTTCCTCATTAACTGCTGCTTGAAATCTAGTTGCGCCCCCAACAGTCTGTGTTTATTTCTTTTTCCTTTATGAATTTAAATTTCTTTAGACTTTATTCCTGTTTCTGCTTTTGTTAAATAGTTTGTGGTTATTTGCATTTAATTGTGTTCATTTGCATTTTTAATTATGGATTCCAACTTTTTTAGATCTACATCTGTTTCTGCATCTTCTACATCCGATTCTTCAGATACTAGAAGGATCATACAAAGTGAAGAAATTACAATTGAAGATTTTACAAAGCATTTAGATGATTGGAAAATTCCAAGCATCTCTCAAAGCTAGATTTACAAAAAATCAAAGTATGATATTTTCAAAACGGATTTTACAATCAAAACCGAAGAAAGAGATATCCAGCTTACAAAGCCCTTTGAAACCATCCAACTCCTCACCCAAAAATCCCTATAAAAACACCTGGCCCGAAACTACAAATACATTCATATCGGCTGTGTCCAAGTCGGTATCAAACCGCTTACAAAGGAAGGTCTAAACACCTCTATTCTTGCCGTTCTCAGAGACGCAAGATTTACAAACTTTGAGGACTCACTCCTCAGTTCCATAGAGTCCAGTTTGTGCAGTGGTCCAGTTTCATTCGACTGCTACCCAAACCTGACTGTTTCTCTTAAAGACAAAAACATCCTACAAAGTATGCAACTACAAATCAAAACTCATAACTACCACATGCTTCAAGGCTCAGTTCCAGTAGCCCTCATATTCAAAATCCACTACAAAGCAATGTTTTCAGCCTTTGCATCCAAACACCTACACCATTCCAACAAAGGAGCAACACTCCTCCTCCAAACAGATCTATCCAAAGCAAACACCGTTGTCCCCAGAGCCATCCAATGGAAAGAAATAACCCTTCCAGAAGAATGGATCCTTGAAGGAGCAACACCTTCACAACCTATTCCACAACCACAACCAAATGTCCAGATCAAAGACATAACCCAGTACAACGACGGAAAAGTTAAACTTTCCTTCCATAGAAGATCTACAAGTTCTAGGTTCACAGAAGAATCATCTTCTTCCAGTACAATAGACCTTGGGAGAATGTCTAGAATTCCTTTTGTCACCTACCATACATGCCATCCACAAACCCACCTAGACACTCTACATCGGACATACCCTCTACAAACTTACATCAAGCAGACTACACTACAAATATACCAACCCCAGTCTACATCCATGAAAACGAAGAACAATCCTTGCCAGGATCTCCAACCAGTATAACCTCATCAGCCATACCAAATAATGAGCTGTTGACCCTTACTTCGGAGAATTTTGTTCTTGACAAATCCTTTTTCAAAGCAGATTTCTTTAGTACTCAGAATACTGAGAAAAGAAATTGGTTTTTCAAAACTTTTACTTCTGAAAGGAGTAAAAT
This sequence comes from Salix arbutifolia, assembly GCA_025169955.1. NCBI lineage: Eukaryota > Viridiplantae > Streptophyta > Magnoliopsida > Malpighiales > Salicaceae > Salix > Salix arbutifolia. The sequence goes on along the minus strand of CM045905.1, from coordinate 13,840,866 downwards.
ACAAACTGAATTTTATGCATACATCACATTGAATCAATCTAACATGTTATTTTTTGATTGGTTTGAAGCACATTATGCATCTGTTCATAACATTGTATATCCATTTTCATCCATCAAACATACATGTCCAGTTACAAACAGATCCAAAGCTTCTACTTGGAACCTCTCTAGTGGACAAACAGTTGAATCTGACCATCCACCTTTGAGAAACCTCCAACTAGAACTCCAAAACCAACCCGTGGAAGCAACACCTTACAAATTACCCAGTGATGATACCCTTACCAACACCAAACACATCATCAACCAAAACAACTTTACAAATACAAACCTTGACACTTTGAGCAGACAGCTCACACGTGTTGAGAAACACCTTCAACGAGCCAGTACTAGCACAACTGGCACCACAATTACAAAACCTTCAGCAGATCTCAAACTGAAGAACCCTGTCTTTAAACCTTTTCAGGTTACAAAGACAAGCCTTTTACAAATTCGGGAAAATCAAACAGATTTCCTGAAACAAATCCAGTCACAATTACAAAACCTTGACGGTCCATCACTAACCGTTCAAGATACACCCCAGGTATCCACAAATGAAACCAATGTGAATACTTTACAAAACAACCCTGAGCACTCTTCCTCTGATGAAGATGCTTTTCAAAGTTCCCAGCCTGAAATCAACAGATTAACATGGCAACCACCAAAAACATCCATAGCTCCAGATATTACCATATCTTCCGAGCCAAACATCCTCAACCAACATAAATACAACGCGTCATCTCTCTATGAATGGAACATAGATGGAATGTCAGAGTACAGCATCCTAAATAGTCTGCAACAGATGACTATGGCAGCCAATGCCTACAAAACTCAGACAGGCACTCCTGACAGAGCAATTGCTGAACTCCTTATTGCTGGTTTTTCTGGCCAGTTAAAAGGATGGTGGGACTATCATCTCACTGAAGCAGACCATCTTAATATCCTGAATTCCATCCAGCAGTATGAGGATAAAACACCTGTCCTAGACTCATCCGGAAATACCATCCAAGATGCAGTCTCATGCCTCATCCTTACAATCTCCTTACATTTTATCGGAGATCCATCTCATCTGAAAGACAAAAATGTTGAGCTCCTGTCCAACCTTCGGTGCAAAAAGCTTAGTGACTTTCAGTGGTACAAAAACACCTTCATGACCCGCGTCATGTTAAGGGAAGATTCAAATCAACCTTTCTGGAAAGAAAAGTTCCTTGCAGGTTTGCCTATTCTCTTAGGAGAAAAGGTCAGAAACAAAATCAAGGATACTTATTCCACAAAGCTCATTCCATATGACCAACTTACATACGGTGAACTAGTCAGCTTCACCCAGAAAGAAGGTCTTAAGATCTGCCAAGATCTTAAACTACAAAAGCATTTGAAGTGGGAGATGAAACGAACCAAACAAGAGTTAGGTTCATTTTGTCACCAGTTTGACATCTCCACTACCAAACCATCATGCAGTGGACACTGTTCAAAATCCAAACACCACTTTGAATCAAAACCACCCTACAAAAGATCATCCCAAAAATACCGCAAAAACTTCCATTCAAAATACCACTCCAAAGAACCACAACAACCTTACTACAAAAAACCCTACAAAAGATTTAACAATCACTCCAAAAAACCCTATCAAGCAAAGAAACCCTTTGACTGGAAAACAGCTACATGTTTCAAATGTAACCAAAAGGGTCATACCTCAAAGTTCTGTTATGTACAGAAAAAATTACATGAGCTAAATATTGATGATGACACCATCAATCTGATACAAAACCTGTATCTAGAAGATACAGATACAGACCCCTCTTCCTCAGACATCTCTGAAGAAGAATTCCAAGTCGATGAGCTAGCAGATTCCAGTGCTACCTCTAACACTTCAAAGTCCAATGAAGTCAACGTCCTAACCCAGGACCAAGAATTCATTCTTGAGGCCATCAAACGTCTTGATGATCCTCAATTACAAAAAATTTACTTGGAAAGATTACTGAAAGATTTCAGCAAAACAGAACAACCTCTGGATCACCAAGTAAATCCTCCAACGCGTACTGTGCTACCTTCAACCAGTACCAATACTTATGATCTTACCAAGATCTTAAGTAAAAAGAAAACCAAACCATCCATTACAATCCCAGAGCTACATTCTGAAATTAAAACCCTCAAAACTGAGCTTCAAACACTGAAACAAGCCCAGCAAAAAGACTCTGCCATTTTACAAAACCTCCTATCCAAAATCAAAGATCAGTCAGATTTTGATTCTGAACAAGAAGAAACAGACCCTGACCTTCATGCATTACATGATACAAATTTGGAACAAATTGATACTGCATTTTTAGATGTTTTATCTCAAATTTCTTCCAAAAAATACATTGTTAAGTTATCATTAGTCTTTTCTGATGATTACAAACTGGATACTATAGCCTTATTTGATACTGGTGCAGATTTAAACTGCATTAGGGAAGGCGTAGTTCCAAAGCATTTTGTACAACAAACAAATGAGAAATTGTCAGCTGCAAATAGCTCCAAGCTTAATATTGCAGGTAAAACACAGGCCACTGTGTTAAACAATGGCATTTCTATTAAATCATTTTTTCTTGTTACAAAGGACATAAATCATACCATCATTCTAGGTACTCCATTCATTGACTTGCTTACTCCATATAAAGTACGTCATGATTGCATTACATCTAGAGTTAATGGCATTAAGCTTAAATTTCCATTCATAGAACAATCTAAGGTTAGGAATTTAAACTTAATCAAAGCATGCTCCATACATACATATTATATCAATGCTCTCATACATGGGAAAACATATCATTTACATGACTTGCAAAACCATTTTCTTTCTGTCGCATTGACAAACAACTGCAAGATTCTTTTCTTCAAAAAAAAGATTGCAGATTTACAAAGAAAGATTGAGCAAGATCTTTGCTCAGACTTACCAACAGCTTTCTGGAAAAGAAAACATGTTGTTGATCTTCCATATGAAGATACTTTTCAGAAAAACAGATCCCTACAAAAGCTAGACCTATTCAAATGAATGCTGAATTAGAACAGCATTGCCAACAAGAGATCCAGGATCTCGAGTCTAAAGGTCTAATTACAAAGTCCAGGTCACCATGGTCCTGTGCCGCATTTTATGTGAACAAAAACTCAGAAATCAAGAGAGGCACACCTAGACTAGTGATCAACTACAAACCTCTGAATTCTGCTCTTAAGTGGATCAGATACCCAATTCCAAATAAAAAAGATTTATTGCAGAAGTTACATGCTGCATTTATCTTTTCAAAGTTTGATATGAAGTCCGAGTTTTGGCAAATCCAGATTGACCCCAAGGACCGATACAAAACTGCATTTACTGTTCCCTTCGGCCAGTACGAATGGAATGTCATGCCTTTTGGCTTGAAGAATGCACCATCTGAATTCCAAAGAATCATGAATGACATATTCAATGCACACTCTACATTCTGCATTGTATATATTGATGATGTTCTTATTTTTTCTCAATCCATTGACCAGCATTTCAAACATTTACATATATTTTTTCATATTGCTAAACAAAATGGTTTAGTAATTTCCAAATCAAAGATTTCTCTATTTCAGACACGTGTTCGTTTCCTCGGACATTACATATCCCAGGGTACTATAACACCAATAGAAAGATCTTTAGAGTTTACAACCAAATTCCCTGATAGGATTACCGACAAAACCCAATTACAAAGGTTTTTAGGGAGTCTTAATTACATACTAGATTTTTACCCCAACCTCATCAGGATAGCAAAACCATTACATGATAGGTTGCGAAAAAATCCAGTTCCTTGGTCTGATCTACATACAAACATAGTTAAGCAAATTAAATCCCAAGTCCAAAGTATTCCATTATTGCACCTAGCAGATCCATTAGCTCCTAAAATTGTTGAGACAGATGCTTCTGACTTAGGATACGGTAGGATTCTCAAGCAAGTGCATAATTCCAAAGAACACATCATACAATTTACATCTGCACATTGGAATGATTGCCAAAAGAATTATTCCACTGTCAAAAAAGAAATACTTTTCATTGTTTTATGCATTACAAAATTCCAAAGTGATTTATTAAATCAAAAGTTTCTTTTGCGTGTTGATTGCAAGAGTGAAAAGGAAGTTTTACAAAAAGATGTTCAAAATCTTGCATCCAAACAGATTTTTGCCAGATGGCAAGCAATACTGTCTATTTTTGATTTTGACATTGTCTATATAAAGGGTGATACAAACTCCATTCCAGACTACCTCAACCGAGAATTTCTACAAAACAAACCCTCCTCCTCCAATGCCTCCTAAACCGCAGAAAGATAAGGGGAAAGCCCCTGCCTCAAAACCTACAAAGACCCATACATCAAAGAACCCAGTTCTTGCATCCCCAAAGCTCTTAGCCGATGCCATTAAAGACATCCAACATACAAAGTCCTGGTATGACAAAGTTACCCAGGAAGAAGATGAGTACTCATCTCACAAAACTACAAAGCAAGAATCCGTTTCTAACGAGGTTCTTTTAAAATTGTCAGAAAACCCCGGTCTTCTTCTGGCAATACAAAAGGCTTACAAAGAAGCCTCAGGTGACTCCCAGTCACTCTCAAGTAGTGTTTCTAAACCAATTACAAAATCACAGGCAGGTCCTTCTACTCCAAAACCCCTGCTTGCTTTACAAAATCATGTACAAATTTCTACAAATTTTTCAAAAGCAAAATCAAAGTATTTTGAAAAACCAAAATTTCAAAATATTTGGACAGTCGAAGATGGTTTTCCTAACCATGATGTCCACCTTACAATTTCGAAAATCTTTCCTAAAGGTTTTCATTATAAATCATGGGATATTTTCAAATCCCGTGCTTATTATGAAAATATTTTACAAGTAACAGGATCATGTACATTTAAACATTTCCATAAACACCACCTACATACCGATCCTGCTTATTCCACCTGTACTATCCAAAAAATTATACACCTTTCAAAGTGGAGTGCTAATCCTTATACTCCTATCCCTTTTTCCTCTGAGATACAACGACAGAACCCTCATTTTCCCCCATATACATATTGGGATTATGAACAAGCATGGTTCAACACCTTTCTTTTACAAAACCAAGGAAATAGCCACTCATGGTTGTTTTATTTTAACACAACCATCGATTCCTCCAACTTCCCCATATGGTTCTCCCATTGGTGGGAATCTTTTGGCTGCACTCCTGAGCTTCTTTCAGATCATCCCTCTGTTGAAGCCGGTTACAAATTTTACAAAGATGGTTACCAGCTCATTCCCTCAGGAAGACGGTTCAGACCAATCACATTATTCTGTGCCAAGTTCTTCCTGCCATGGGTATGTTCATGGTACTATGATTACAACTTACATGAAGGATCTCATATTTTGATCCGCAGATTCAAAGTCAAATGGTGGGACGCTTTCAAGAAAGAACACCAATGTTCCTTGACTGCAGTAGAAGGATGGTTTAAATCCCAGAAAATCCTTCCTTCTATCCATCAAAGCCAGCAGACCCAATTTTTGGCACAGAAAGCCAAAACTGCTGCCCTTCTAGCCTCAGCAAAAACTCAAGAAGAGTATCTTCAAATTTTGCAGAGCCTAGCTCCAAAGACAGAAGACGAATCAGTCTCTTCCAACGCCAGCTCCTCAAGCTCAGCCTCCTCTCCTGTCATTTCCCTCGGAAACGACAACGAAGATGATTGTTTTGGCATCCTGCCACCAATCAAACACTGACTGGGAATATTCGTCGGCACAAGACGACAAAGCCCGTGGCCCCTGCCACTTACAAAGCATTGTGCCCCACTTACTAAAGCATCCAAAGAAGGAAGATTCCTCCACCTCCAGGAAGGTTCCTACAAGAAGACAAAGACAAGACATCTTTTGTCTCCCTCTTGCACTATCATCTAAAGAAGGAAGGTTCCTCCATCTCCAGGAAATTTTCTACAAGAAGACAAAACATCCAAGGCTACTCCTTCTATATAAGGAGCATTCGTCTTCTTTCAAAGGCAGATAACAATTTTCCATTGTAAATCTTAGAGAGAACAATACAGCAGGAGAATACAAGTCATTGTATTTTATTGTCTCTCAATCCCTGTAACCCATATCTCCAAAGCACTTGTAACCTTGTTTCAAGTAATTATATTCCAAAGTTTCATTTACAAATTTCGAATTTTTATTTATTATTTCGAATTTTCATTTTGCATTTTCATTTACATAAGTATGCTCTGTGTTTGATCAAGGATCCTGACGTTGTTGGTCTTGCCTTGTTCATCCGCATCAGAAATTCATACTGTTCAAAACCCAGTATATCGGCTGGAAACCATTGACCCGCGCTTGGCGCATTCTCTGGTAAAACAACGCCACGTACTGTGTTCGTTTTCATACTTTGTTTTCATTACTGTTTTCATTCACTGCATTTGCATAACCTTAGGCTAGTTATTATTTCCGCTGTGTGTAAGCCCGTACATATATATATATATATATATATATATCATACAGCCAGTACATTTTAATTAAAGAAAATCAATATAAGTTGTTGTCATTATTCCTGGAAATCTGTCATCTTCAATATAGAGATTTATGTAAATTTATTGTCATTAAGTTTGTATTCCTGGAAATCCGTCGTCTTCAAAGTAAATACATATGCTAATTTGCTGCCATTAAGTTTGTATTCCTGGAAATCTATCATTTTCAATGTAGAGATATATGTAAATCTGTTGCCATTGAGTTTGTATTCCTAGAAATCTGCAATCTTCAATGTAGAAATTTTTTTTTATGTAGAAATATATTTTCTTTGATATCTCCACTCAAATTAATGTTGGTAAATCAACAAGTATCAATTTGCCAACGAGAAAATTATGATGCTTACGTGGGAGGGATTTTATGAAGATATATGTGATCTGTAAATTTGTAGGGACATATGGAAGGATGATGACCTGATGATCATAGGCTTCCCTGATGGAGTGACAGTCAACTTTGATGTGTTTGGTGCATTTGCGAAAGACTAGGTTGGGGGCAATTTGAATGGCACTAGTGTTGTCTACATGAAGTGGGGTAGGGTGAACTGAAGAGAAACTCAATTCAGTAAGGAGACCATGTAGCCAAATAATCTCAAAGCATACTCCATACATGGCTCAATATTCTGTCTCAATAAAGGATTTGGAGACACGATCCTGCTTCTTGCCTTTTCAAGATACAAGAGCTCACTAAGAAACATACACCACCTGGTGGTAGATTTCCTAGTGTTTGGACAATCGGCCCAGTCAGCATAACTAATGCTTGTAATTGAAGTGAAGAACCAGAAGGAAAGAATGAGTCATGACTAGTTTTCACACGAATGTAACGAATGATGCGGTGAATAGCAGATTGATGAAGATCTCGTGGTGCTTGCATGAATTGCTTATTGTATGAACAACATAAGATATGTTTGGTCGAGTAATGGTGAGGTAGATGAGACTACCAACCAATTTTTGATAGGTAGGAGGATCCTTAAGAAGCTCTCCTTCATTACATTGATATTTCACATTAAGTTCTTTGGGGGTGTCAATTGAAGTAGTATTGGTGAGACCTGTTAGCTGAAACAAATCCTAACTTACTTGTGTTGATGCACAAAGAGACCGTGAGGCTGATGATGTACCTCTGAACCCAAGAAATACATTAGACTGTCAAGGTCTTTCATATGGAAATTGGAGTTCAACAAAGTCTAAACCGCAGCGATTGCCTCTAAGTCAGAGCCAATGATGATGATACCGTCCACATAAACAAGGAGGAAACGATACTTGCTGACATTTTTTATAGAAAAATAGAGGAGTCATATTGAATTTGAGTGAAAGAAAAACCAAGCAAAGTGGTTCGAAATTTTTCAAACCATGCTCGTGGTGCTTGCTTCAAATCATACAAAAAGCTTTTGAATTTACAAACATCATTTGGTGAGAAAATAGGCATACCAAAGGGAAGTTTCAAGTAAACTTCTTCTTTGAGATCACCATGGAGAAATATGTTCCTGACATCCATTTCTTCAAGTTGGGATTGGGATGCACCAAGTGCAAGTATAGTTCTGACGGTGGGTCATCTTGGCAACTGGTACGAAAGTCTCATCTTGGCAACAGTCGATGGACCTACTAGAATGAAGTTTGATAGAAAACATAAATTTACTACCAAGGTGTTCGACATGGGAAAGACATGAGACAACATCCCATGTTTGGTTTTCTTCAAGTACTAGAGTTGAGTGTCAATTGCTTTTCACCAACACCCATACTACATTGCATGTTTATAAGATGAAGGAATATAAATAAAAGACAAGGTGGTTGTGAAGGATGAAGAAGTAGAGAAACCAAACCTATTAGAAGGTCTATGAACTCGAGTACTGTGTCTGATAGAGGGATGTGCAGGTACAAGAGCAGTAGTTAAGGAAGAAGCTTAAAGGGGCTGAGAAGGTGTTGGCAGCTAGTGGGAGGTGCCAATGGACCATCATTGATACACTAGGAGAGGCTTAGAAGGGATTGAATCTATAGAACTGTTAGGAAACATAGGCAAAACAGAAAATAAAAGAGAAATAGAATCTTGATTAGTGGTAAAAAATATTGATTTTCTAGGAAAATTACATTTCTAAAAACTCTAATGCGACATTGAATTGATCATAACAAAGAAAACCTTTTTGTTATACTGAATATCCTAGAAAAGCACATTTAGTTAACTGAGTTGTTAGTTTTGTGCATTCAAATGCAGGAAGATAAGCATACCAAACACAACCAAAGGTACAAAGAATAGAATAAGTTAAAGGATGACCAAATAACCTGAAAAAAGGTGAGTCATAGTTCAATACATGAGAAGGCAATATGTTGATGAGGTAGACAGTAGTAGAAAGAGCTTCACGCCAAAATCAAGAGGGCATGGAGGATTCTAACAAAAGAGTATGAACCACATCAAGAAGGTGATAGTTTTTTCTTTCAACCACCCCATTTTATTGAGGTGTTGAAGGATAAGATCGTTGATGGATAATGCCATGATTTTTAGGAAACCCTTAAGCAAATTAGATATGTACTCACCTTCATTGCCAAAATGAAGGATTTTGATATTAGTGGAAAATTGAGTTTGAATATATGCATAAAAAAATTTAAACAAAAAATATCTTGCTTTTGGAATGAAGAAAGTAAATCCATGTGAAACGACTGCAGTCATCAATAAAGGTGACAAAATATTTGTAATTTTCATGCGATGTAACTAGTTTCATTCCCCACACATCGCTATGTATCAGATGGAAAGGTGTGATACCAAGCGATGTGTGAACAGGAAAAGGTAGAGTTTTACTCTTGCCAAGTTTGCAAGAATGGCAATCAAATTGAACAATATTAAGAGATGGTGTTTCTTATTCCCAAGAAAACAAAATTTCAATAAAGCATGCAATACATTAGAGTTTTGATGTCTTAGACGTTTATGTCATGCTTAGTAATCAACTTGAGCAGAATTACAAGTGATAAAACGCAAAGAAGATAAAGGAAATTAAAGAGGAAAGAGATGTCTTAATTTAGGGCCCCTCACAATCATCCTCCCTGATTATTGATCCTGCATAGTAGAACCAAATTTTAAAAACTCTATTTTACAATTATTTTCAACTAATTGACAATAGACACAAGACTGGTGGTTAGAACAGGGGATACAAAGACATTAGTGAGAGAGGAGGAAATATCACCAGTGGTTGTGATAGGCAACTGATTGCCATCGGTAGTTTATATTTTGAGATTTCCATAATATTTTCTTACATTTGTAAGAGAATAAGCAATGTTTGTCATGTGATGAGAGGCTGTAGAATCAAAATACCAAGGATATGATATGGAGAATGGTTTACCTAAGAGTTCTAATGCTGAAAAATCATACATGATCATCTGCTAAATCATTTCAGGGGTTATGAATTGGGCAGAAACAAAAGCATGAGCTTGAGTAGGAGAAGTTTGTGTCACAAAACTACCAGCACTAGAAGAGCCAATTGAGGCAATATATGATGTCTCCTTCTTCTTGGGAGGTCGAGTTAGGCATTCTTTGATAACATGCCCATCCTTTTTGCAGTTGTTGTAGAACTTTCTAGGATAATTTACAACAAAATGCCCAAATCCCTTATAGCAGAAATACTAGACAATGCTCATATCTCTATTTTGTGGCCTACCTTGTGTTGTATAGGTCACAGAAACTGATGTAGTATGTTGTTGTTCCATGGTGGATTGAGTAGAAAGACCTTCACGAAAAAAATCATTGACACATGTATGCAAGGAGGGGACAAACTCTCGGTTCATGAGATTGGATATGGTGCCTTCAAATTTTATCTCAGCTTCATTAGAAATTAATCCTTTTGAGTTATTTCATGGACAACTCGGCCTTTCGAATGGCAAATCAACATAAACTATATCAATTTATTCAGCCTAAAGATTGGTGAATCTAGAATAATATTCAAAGATAAAGAGATTGTCCTGTTGAAAAATACTCAATTATGCTCAAGCTGGAATCTTTTAGCAGTGTTTTGTTGACTGTAAACTTTCTTTAGTTAAGTCCACATTTGAGCAGCAGTCTATGTTCGAAGATTCAAGATGATATTGGGTTCAGTAGAACCTAAAATCCATGCCATGACACGTGCATCCTTTACTTCCCACTTGTCATGTCGATCTTTGTCTTTTTCAAGAGCTGGGATACTGCCATCAACATGCCCCCATAACTCCATGTTTTTTATGAAGATCCTGAAATGAAATGTCCAGGCAGAGTAATTCTTGTCATTAAACTGAATCAAAGAAACATCAAACTTGTTAGAAGACATGATGTTAGCAGAACTTGAACACATACTAATTGATACTAAAGGACTTTGAAAACTTGAGACAGGTGACACTTAGACTAAGGGTTCTAATACCATGACAATTTAGAAATCTCTTTGCAAAAAGTGTGTTTTACATTACTAATCCTAGTCCTATAGATACATATTTATAAGTTATTAAAGTAAGGAAGTACAAGCTGATTTTTAGCCCCTACCATATGTATCATACAATAAGTACATTTTAATTAAAGAAAATCAATGTAAATTTGTTGTCATTATTCCTGAAAATCTGTCATCTTCAATGTAGAGATATATATAAATTTTTTGTCATTAAGTTTGTAATCCTTGAAATTTGCCATCTTCAATATGGAGATATATGTAAATATGTTGTCATCAAATTTGTATTCCTGAAAATCTGCTATCTTTAATGTAGAAATATATTTCATTATGTAGAGAGATATTTCTTTTGACAAGAATAACTTGAAAATTGGATTTTTAAGGCAAAATATGAGCTCGATTTTCCAACCACCACTATGTCGCCTATTGCATATACACCTTTAAGAAATTGAAAAAATACATACAAATTAGCCTATGCTTGTGGGCCTAGGCTTGAAGGCCCGCCAACACTCTTAGGCTCTTTATTTTAGCGGTCCAGACACGATGGGTTATAGGTGAACAAGTGTGAGCTTTTTTTTTTAAGTTAAATATAAATTTAAGGAAAAAACAATATTGAACATAATTTAGTTCATGGTTTAGGTCACGGGTCTAGAAAGTTAAGTCATGATAGTCGAGCTACTATTTTTTTATGATATTTCTTTTTTTTATTGATATCTTTTTTAAAAGTAATACTTAAATTTATATTTAAATTAATATTCCTCATTTATATTTTTTTATTATTTAACTTTTTTGGATAAGATTGTTTTATAATGGTGTTGTACGTTACTTAATTTTTGAAAACGTTACTCTAATATATATATATATATATATATATATATCTTTTGTATACAAGAACTTTGTTTTTGAAAATAAAAAATATATTTGTTTTAATATAATATTTCTGAATCTGAAATGTGTAGCTTTGCATAATATATTTTACTTTTATTTTATTTAATAAATTAAATATTTGTTTTTTTTAATATCATTTGATTTAATAAATAATTTAAGTAAACACAATCGGATAAAATTTTCTATGTCTTGCAAAATTAATTATTTTGATTTATAAATGTCTTTAAGTTTTTCCAGTTTTATTTTTAGTTCTTGTTAATACCTTGTTTTTATTTATTTGATTTCATGTACATATAAGCTTTTCAATTTACACTTTAAAACATACATCAAAAAGGTTTGTATATACAATTGTTTTGTAAGAGAAATATATGTTTGACAACCGGGGGAATGCGGGTCAAATGGTTGGTAAAAAAACTAAACCATGATGGAAAATTATTATGGGTTTTGCATTATGTATTCCTTTAAAATTAAATATGGATAGTAGGAGTGAGTTTTGTTCTTTAAAAAAAATTCTTTATCCCTAAATTTTCTTTCCAGCGATTAAGTCTCTTGATTGAAAAATTCAATTGCTTTCTTTTTGTTGGCAAAGAGTAAAATTAAAAAAACAATATAGTGTATAAGGCACCAAAAAAGGGTAGTCGGTTCAAAGTTGATGTAAAAAGTTCAATTTAGTCATTTAAATTTATAGATTTTACCAATTTGGTCCCTTTTATGGCTATGTTTTGGTATAAACATTTATTTTTATTATTTTTCAACTCTTGATTTGAGATAGAAGTATTGAGAGAAAGTCATTGTTCATGCCATTTTTTACCACAAAATGGTTGTTCTCGTTGCATAAAGGTTTCATGTGATAATCTCAATGTTGCCTAAAAAAATATATTTAAGTAGAGAATGACAAATATAACCTCGTTTGATTTCAGATTTTGATATTGTTTTTTTGGGTTGATAAATTGGTTTTTATATATTTTAAAGGTGTTGAAAAGATGTTTTAGATTGAAATCACATAACAATTATATATATAGGGTAAAAAAATTCAGTGTTTTCATTTTTTTAAAACTAAAGTAATAGTCAAAATTTAGGTTGGCAGACAACACATTGTTTACCTATTGTGTTTTTACAAAAACAAATAATATAGGAGAACGACAAGTTGTTCACCTCTTTTTCTTAAAAAAAAAAATAATAAGCTCTACCTTTTAAATGCATAGGTACGCGAGCTGTTTCCAGTCTCTTTTTTGTTTTATTTTTTTATTTTTTATTTAGGTTAAATAAATTTAAAAAAAATAGTAAACCTTGTTAAAGTCATTACCCGGATTGTAGGTTTGACATGTTAAGACACAACATTTGTGCTAGTTTTATATTTTTATATTGTTAATTGCATTTGTTGTCCTTTAATTTTTTTTTAAAAAATACAATCACCCTTTGTTATCAATGAACTACTTTTTTATATAACTTTTACAAAATACAATTTTACCTTTTGTTTTTCGTTATCTACTTTTTTATCTCGATCCCACATGTTTATTGTGTTTTTTTAAAACAAATATTTCACACAAAAAAGTTATTATGCTCTTCATTGTGGCATAACTAAATGAAAAATAATATATAGGAAACATTTATTGAATTCGATGACATACATGACTTTTATCATAAATTTGGTTGATTGATTAGAGTTCATTAAAAACATCTTATGTTATTTGGCATTAAAGTGAGGTTATTATTTTTATGATATAACTGAAATAAAATAATGAATGTACATTAAAGATGAGTTTGATTCTAGGTCTCTAGGTGTGAATAAATTTTATTCTTGATATTCTATTTACTAGTCTTTTTATTAAAAAAAAATTAGTAAGTTTTTTGCATGATGCAACCTCTGCCTGCATGAAGGTTGTGATTTACTACTAAATTAACATTGGTTAGTTTATATAAAGTATATGTTTCATAACATTAAAGTATTTTTCTTGTTTATTCAAGTTTTTTTTGGTGTTTTTATAGATACATCTAGTATTCTGGTGTTATGTGGTGATAATTTTTCTAATTGGAAGAAAAATATCTATTATGTATGGAGTATGTGGATTTAATTTGGCATTATATGTTGATGAACCACTCATCCTTACATAATCAAGTAATGCTCACAAAAAGGTTAATTATGAGTGGTAGGAGTGATCTAATCACTTAAGTTTAATACTCATAAAATTTCACATAAATAAGAGTATTAGTGATGTTATTCCTCAATGCTTTAAGAAAAAATATTTCTTAGAGGACGTAAAAGAAAACTTTGTTCATTTTGACAGGCATTGGTAAATATCTTAATAGATAGGCTTTCATATATGTTATTTGATTATGCCAAAAGTGTTCTTGAGCACATTATATAAATAAAAAAAGCATTGTTACTTAATTAAAATTCTTGGAGGTTAAGATGTCCGACTCATTCTTGGTTCATTTCATTTTGAACTATACTTATGAATATGTTTTGTTTAATATTAATTATAACACATAATTTATTCATTTCATTTATGTATATTTCTCTTATTTTATGAGGTTGAAGCACTTAATGCTCTTAAGACTTATAAGGTTGAGGTAGATAAACAAAAACAAGACAAAAATATTGTAAAGTCAGATAGAGGTATAGAATATTATGGTAGGTAAATAGAGAAAAAAGGATCAAATGTTAGATCCATTTACAAAGTTCATTAAAGAAAATGACACACCACAATAAATGTTGTAGCTCGAATAAGGAATCACGCACTTATGAATATAGTAAATAGCTTGATTAGTAATTATAATCTATCATTATCTTTATCAAGTGAAGCACTAAATATTGTTGTATATATTTCAAATAAAATTCTATCCAAAGTTGTCTAAAATATCTTCTAAATTATAAAATGGATGAAAGTCTAATTTAAATCAAATATGTATATAGGATTATCCTATTAAGGTAAGAATTTGTAATCTTCAGCTAAAACATTTGGACTCGAGAACATGTAGGAGGTATTTCATTGGTAATAAAAGTGAACTATAAATTGTACATGTTTTATTGTTTTTCTCACAATACAATAATAGTAGTGACTCTTTGGAAGTATAATAATAATATTTAAAGTATTTGTACTCTTTTTATCAATATTGTTTTTAATATTTAAGTATTTGTGCTCATAAAATTTTATCAGTCAAATTTCTTTGTTAATTTTGTCCAAAATATTGACTTGTTTGTAAGTGAAAGAAATTTATATATGGACTAGATGAGATATCTCAATGGTATATTAAATTTTATAATTTTATAGTCTCATCTAGTTTTATGGAGAACATTATTTGATTAATATATATATTTAAAGATTAGAGAAAACAAATATATATTTTTTTGCTTTATATATAGATGATATTTTAATTACAAGTAGTGATTTGGATTTGCTGCGTGATACCATTTTTCTATCAAAATCTTAATATAAAGAAATTAGATAAAGCCTATATCATACATAAAAATTTATAAAAACAAAGTGTTAAATCATATTAAGACTATCAAAAGGTTTATATTAAAAAGATATCAAATCACATGTAAAACTTGTCATTTGATACATGCTATTTGGTTTTAAAAAAACTTTAAACAAATTATTTTTAGTAAAAGAAAATATTTATAGATCATTTTTAATATAAAAATAATTTATAAAAAAAATATTATTCTAATATATTTTAAAATAAAAATTACTTTTACAAAACCCAAACCACTACTACTATTCCTTACAATAAAATAAAAATATATGAAGGTCTTGATAATTATATTAAGAGCCCATTTGGCACTAGCATGAAACATATGCTTGCATATTCGTCCATAAGTCAAATTGGATATGTAATATTGGAATAATTGTTGGAGACTCAAATGATGGATATTCAAGCATGATAACTTAGATGCTCTTCTATATCTCCATGAATCTAGGAACTTTTGCTTGCATTGTATTATTTGATCTACGCACCGGAATTAATAATATTCGAGATTATGCAGGATTATACACGAAAGATCCTTTTTTGGCTCTCTTTAGCCCTATGTCTCTTAGCCGGCTACCGCCGTTATTCATTTTAAATAAATATATTTTGGTGTTTTTAAATCATTTTAATATATCGATGTCAAAAATAATTTTAAAAAAATAAAAAAATATTATTTTGATATATTTCAGCATGAAAAATACTTTAAAAAACTATAACATTCAGACTCAAGACTAGAAATAAATCATTGATTCATTTTTATTCTTGTTGGACCAGTAAAGTCTTTGGAAAAGTTAACTAGCACTGTTTCATTTAAACTATAAGCGAGATTTCTTTCATAAACTAACGAAATAGACAATCTGGTAAAATATTTATTTCTTGATTATTTTAGCTTTAATTTTAATTTCTAATAATAAGAGTAGGATAAAACAAGTATATTGACGACATAGCTTTTTCTATAATTTAGGGTTTATGACATGGCCACAAAGAAATCGGCCCGCATGCTTATATATATGAAAACGTCCTCCAGCTAGTTATAGAAATATCTCCTCCGTACCAGGTCATGCAATGTTTTTTCAATAAGCATTTGCCAAGTATAAAAAATATAATTCGCTAAAACTTCTAGATTGAACATTTTTATTAGATCCTGTGACTTTCTGCTTGTATAAAGACGGAAAATGAGGCAGGTAAAGTAGATGAGATAAAACACTCGGTCAAACGAAGATCTATACTTCATTCCAATTTTTTAACACGGAGAACAAGATAAGGTAACCATCGGTCAAAAAAGCAACAACCAGATAATCGAACCATGAAGGACGGCCCCTTAACCAAACGAGACGTCCCATGACTAAATACTACGCCATTAAAAATCACAAACATGACTACCACAAATCACCTAAAACCTAATCCCTCCAGCTGCCACCTTCAGATCCACCCCTTGAAGAGTACCTGGATCCACCATCACCGTACCCACGGTCACGTCCGCCGCCTCCGTAACCACCGCCACCGCGGCTATAACCGCCACCTCCACCTTCGCGGCGAGCTCCGTATCCGCCGCCGCCTCCACGGCTGTAACCTCCGCCGCCGCCACCGCCACCACCGCTTCCTCTGGATTGAGCTTCATTCACGGTTATGTTGCGTCCATCGAGGTCTTGACCGTTCATTCCATCAATCGCATCTCTCATTGCCTTCTCGTTGTTGAAAGTAACGAATCCAAAGCCACGAGATCTTCCAGTTTCACGATCATTGATAATCTGTAGAAATTTAAAACCTAATCAGATCTGGAGAACCACGTATTAAAGAGAATATTGAACAAATCGATCGATCTTCGAGCCAAAAGCACTGAAGATGAACGTACCGATTGGTGGTTAGTGACAGTAACATAAAAGAGAACAGAGAACAGTAACAAATAGCAACACAAACAGATCAAACAGATAATGGATCGCCAGAGCCGAAACCGATCGGGCCGGGTCAGATCCGATTCTGCGAAGGCAAACGGACCTTCGAATCGATGATTTCACCGTACTGGCTAAAAGATTCTTGAAGGGATTGGTCAGTTGTGGCCCATGCGAGGCCACCAACAAAGCACCGGTACTCAACCTCAGCGGCCATTGCGAAACCCTACGATATTTTTGATAAAGACAGAGGGTAATAGGAAAAGAAAAGGATGTGGAATCAATGGTAGCTGAGTGATGGCTTTATAGATGGGAGCGGGTGCGTATTGCGCGCATTGGGAGTTAACTAGGGTTAAATTTCGAAGCGGTGACTGTGCAAGCTTGTTTGGTCACGAGAGAATCGTTAGTTTCTGGGGCGAATATATATAGCATGGGCGTTTGGTCAGGGGCAAGTTGACTTCTAGTGGGTGGATTATTGTGACAAGATGAACTAAATCCTCCGCTTATATATGCAAGGTAATAAAATAAATAGATATCCTTAGATATTTATACATAAAAAAAATGCATAGTAAAACTATGACAATTCTCTTAAAATAAAATAAAAAATAAAAAAACTTCAAGTTAAACTGTGTATTTGACTTTCATAAAAGTTTTTTTGTAAATATAAAATTAGATTAGAAGAAAATTTGTAAAATAATATTTGTACATATACATTGCTCGAGGGTGCGTAGGAGGCACTCACTCCATTATGATGACTCGTATGACACCTTCTAATGTAAAAAATGATATTTTATCATATCATCATAAGTATCATTGTATTATTTTTCTTGTTGGTGTGGTGATTGTCTAGGTGGTGGTCCAATTTTGTTTTCCCTTATTCTCGATCTTCTCTCCCAAAATTACAATTTAATCCTCTTAGTTGTTAATATTTGAATTTCAATTATAATTTTTAAAATTTATTTTTTGGTTTTGATCCTTTTAAGAAAATTTTATTTGTTTTCATTTCAATTTATCAAATATTATTCTTTAACGTGTTCTTTATTTTTTGAATTTCTATTTTTTATCCTTGACTTTTTTTGTAAAATCTTAATGTTTTTAATTTTATCATGCAATTCAATTTAATAATTAGTTATCATAGCTAATTATTAAATATAGCACTAATATTTTTCTAACGATTTATGTGATTTTATAATCCAAATTTACAATTTAATTTTAAATTATATTTTCATGTCGTGTTAAAAAAACAATTTTGATCCTCTTGATCTCAAGCCGAGGTAAAGTGAACAGCAGCAGAATGTGATGCCACAAACAGGAATAAGCTAATCCTATCCAGGGTCAGCGTACCCTACCCTAGTCGCAATCATATTCAAATAAATAGACAACCAATTCTTTTTGCCTTTTTTGGCCCGGTAAACCATGGTTAGGGAAACGCCTTGAATCGAGTAGAGCGCGCAGAAGCGTGGGGTCAAGCGGGGTCCACACACGTGCCTTCTTAGAGTATACAACAACAGAAATATCTATTGCTTCGAAAATATCTAGGGTAAATTTCATTTTCATCCCTTCGTATTATCAGTGTTTCATTCTGCCTCTATGGCTTCAATTTTTCTCAGTTTTTCGTCCACCTTCTAAAAGTTCAAGTTTCAATGTGATCCCTGATATGTATATTATATACTTTTTATTATTAATACTATTACTTGATTTTGATGCTTCCATTTTATGAATTTTCAATGTCCGTCTCTCGTCCCTTCTCTTTGTTCCAGAGAAACTGAGACAAAAAAAACATGGAAATGGAAGAAAAAAAGTAGGAAAAATGGGGCGTCCTTTGAAAATCACCAATAAAAATTCTTAAACTAAGGGGTCAAATTAATATTATTAAATCTATAAGGCTTAAAATATAGTTTCCTAAACATCATACAACATTACAATGTTGCCCCTCCACGCTTGCATAGTTTCTTTCCTTGACAGAAGTAGCGCGGGTCTCCTCGACTTTCTCCAGATAAAAGTAAAGATCCAAAGAGCAGCCAACCTACTCGTCGTTGGTATCGGTTTTTATGGTCGCTCGACTACGAACGACAGATATGCTGATAAATCAATGGTGACTACAATCTACCCTTCGAAAAATAGGCCAGCATAGTCAGTCCCTATCAAGAATTTGAAAAGATTTGTTTTCTATATTTGATAGATATCACGATGATTTCTTTCTAATTTTCCAAATATAGTAATATCCTTTCCACAATCAAAATATATTAATATCCGCATGTGGGGATTTGAATTATATCTGGGCTTGCCCCGCACCTTGAACAGTTGTGGGGGTATCAAGGGCCTAATGGGCCAAGGGGTGAAACCAACTGTAAGCTCTTGGAGTATTTAGGTGGTCGACGACCCAGTAATTATGAGATCGAAGAAGCCATTGTCCAATAACTAGCCACGTGGGTTGACTTCGTTTGGGCTCATGGGTTATTCTGTAATCATGAGGCTTATTTAGTGACGTGGAAACACGGATCATATAATCTACGATGTTTTTTGAGTGCTGATTTAGATTCGATGTTTGAAATTCCAAGTCTCTATACCTTCTTTTATTAGGTTTAGTAGATTGTTATTGAGGTTATTTTGTTTAAAAATATATTAAAATGATTTATATACTCTAAAATAAATAATGTAAAGTAAAAAATTAAAATATTAAAAATGATTTCAAAACACAATGTATAATAGACACCACCATCTAAACTCTCAGAGCAAGTCCAATGGTAAAATCTATTTTGGAGAACAAAATCTCTAAAATGGTTTTTTGAATAGTATAAATATATCTTTTTTGTTTATATCTACTCCAATGGTAAAAGTCATTTAGAAAAGTTATTTTTTATATATCATTTTAAATATAGTGCAATTATTTTGTATATAATTTAATTATACAATTAATAGGAGTAAGATATATAATTAAATAATTGTTTTTAAAAAACTCTTTAACAATATATTTTTTTAATTATATTTAAATATAAAAAATAAATTTAAAATAAAAAAACTAGTGTCGCATAAACTATCAAAAAATTGAGTTAAATTCATTAAAAAGTATATAACAATCAATAAGACTCTAGTCATAGCTCCCTTCCATAGACTGTCCTGTCAGCCTCTCCCATACAATTTTATTATGATTTTTGGGAAGTATCATTTTGGTTGCTTGGATAGCACAGTCATTGGATCTGAAAAAATAAAACAAAAATGTTAATTGTATACTTTTTAGCTTTTGGCTTTCCTCATGTCACAAGCGTTGGACTTTCACAATAAATTTATTTGATACTGTGTTTTAAAATTAAAAAATATTTTTTTAATTAATTTTTTTTATAATTTTAAATTATTTTGATGTGTTGATATTAAAAATATTTTTTTTAAAAAATATTTAATATATTTCTAAAAAAATCTTTAAAAAACATTCTTGGAAACATTTCTAAAATTTCAAAGTCCAAGTTATTAATTTATAATTGCTGCTGGAACATGCATCGGTTGAACATTTTGAAAAAAAATAATAATAATTATGAAGTGCAGGTATTATGATGACAACACAGATGCATGTATTTGTTTTGCATTGTTGAATGTCCACAGAAATGGTGGCGTGTCGCCATTTTCTTCTTCCACTGTCAACAAAACTAGCAAAGGCGGAAGACCCTATCATCTTTTTTATCTTTTTTTTAATTCTTGTTTAGTTGGATGACATGATTATAAGTTTACCTTGCAAGCATTTTTGTAATGGCTCAAGGACATCACATAATTAAGAAAATTGCTGTTTTCTTCTTCCACGATGATGGTTTAGAAATATGGTTCAGATTATTTTTAAAAATATTTTTTGTTTAGAAATGCATCAAAATAATATATATTTTTTATTTTAAAAAATATTTTTGATATTAATACATGAAAATAATTTAAAAATATATAATTTTAAAACGCATGGTAAAACACAAGCTAAAACTACATTTATATATAATATTTAGACAAATAACCATTTCATGATAACATAACATGCCCCCCTTTAGTTTTCGTTTAAAATCAATTAAAATAATAATGTTTTGAAAATGATTAAAGTTGATCCGGTGATATGAGGTTCTGATTTCTATAACTTAAATTTTAACCACTATTAATGAAATATTCAAGTCCCCATGCCTTCACATAAATATTTTTCAAAGGGATTAGGTGCCTTTTAAATACGTTGAGTCGTTCACCTAGCTATACCCGCGACGTGGCCTATCTCTAACGAAGCACCATAGACTACAGATCCTGTTTTGAAAAGAAATATATATATATTTTTTATTTAAATTAATTTTTATTAGTGTTTTTAAATTGTTTTGATATTTAAAATAATTTAAAAAAAATAAAAAATATATTTTAATATATTTTTAAATAAAAAAAATTCCTCCTAGGTTCCCTCCACCCAAACAACTCGGACAAGTTATTTTCATTCAACAATTTTTAAAATATGTATTTAATAATTCATATTATATGCTGTCCATGATCATACTATCAACTGCTTCGCAGGGAGAAAACAATCAGTAATTATTGGGGGGGGGGGGGGGGGGGGGGGGGGGGGTTCTTCTTCATTTTAGGTGCCGAACATGCATATAAAATTCAACTAAAGTTTGTTTGTCTTGGAAATTGGAAATCCTTGGCTCTGAATACTGCTTCTGTTGATTGACATGATAATTTAAGTGCCTCGTGAAACTGTCAAGTTACTTGCCACGGGTTTCGCGTTAATAAAAGAGTTGGGCCTAGTTTAGCTAAATGCCCACACAAGGCATGGTTTTCCTTATATATTATTCACTAACCAATGCCCCCATGCCTCGTCGGCATCAAAAAATTTTTAACGTAAAAATATATTAATTGTATGTATTTTTTTTGTTATAATATAAAATTAGTCAAAATAATAAATTTGTACAGAATTATTGTGAAGTGCAAGTTTTCTACAAAATATATAAATTTTAAATTGATATAAATTTATCTGTTTAATAGTTTTTAATCAAATAACCAACATAAAATTATCATCATCATTAAAAAAGCAAGAAGATCCGGATATTTGAATTATTGTATTCATTGTATTAAGATTAGTTCATTTTATAATTCAATTTAAATCACATGTAAAAGTAAAATATAAATTGTGAAAAGACCTGCAATAATCAAATAAAAAATAAGTAGTTAATTTTCTATTCATAAAAAGATGAAAACATAAATTAAAAATTCATCCCTACATTATTGTCATTTTTATTACTATAACAGTTAAAATTATTATCAACATTACTTCTCAAACATTTAAAATCATTAAATTACCCTGGAAAAAATTTTTTTAACAAAAAAACAATAAAAAAATCACTAAAATTATCTTTATTATTGCGCAAACAATAAAATCATAAAATTATCTGATCCGAAAAACAAATAAAATAACAGAAAATACACAAAAAAAAAGAACAAAGAAAAAAAGAAACAATATTAATTTAAAAATTATCACCAACATAAATTAAAATTTTAGAACAGAACCGAATAAAAATAAAATCCTGACAAAAAAATGAATAAAAAAAATAATAATCTAAAAGCATAAATAAATAAATATGGACAGAAAACAAACATTGTCCAAACATTTTATTTTTTAATGTTTTTAGATCATTTTCATGTGCTAATATTAAAAATAATTTTAATTTTTTTTATTTTAATATATGTCTAAACAAAAAATATTTTTTTCAAAAATCAATCACATTTCCAAGCAAAATAAAAAATGTTTCATGGAAAAAAATGAAAAAAAACATAATCCGGAAAAGAACAAAAAAAGCAATAAAAAAATGGATTTGAGGATTAATCGTGGTACGCTTACCGAGACATCCCAATTATAAAAAAACAAATAGAAAAATATATCTATAAGTGGAAAAAGAAAAAAATATATCCAACAAAAAAAAATATTTTATGGAAAAAAAATAATTAGAAAAAAAACACGGCACCATATTTTTTTTAACGAAAAAAAATATTAATTGTGTGTTTTTTTTGTTATAATATAAATTTAGTCAAAATAATAAATTTATGCAGAAGTATTGTGAAGTGCAAGTTTTTTTTATAAAATATATGAATTTTAAATTGATATAAATTTATTTGTTTAGTAGTTTTAACGAAATAACAAACATAAAATTATCATCATTAAAAAAGCAAGAATATTATGATATTGGAATTATTGAATTCATTGTATTAATATTAGTTCATTTTATAATTCAATTTAAATCATATTTTAACAAAAAAAACAATAAAAAAATAATCACTAAAATTATTATTATTATTATTGCAAAAATAATAAAATCATAAAATTATCTGATCCAAAAAACAGATAAAATAACAGAAAACACACATAAACAAAAGAATAAAGGGAAAAAATAAGCACTATTAATTTTAAAATTATCACCAACATAAGTTAAAATTTCAGAACGGAACCTAATAAAAATAAAACCCCAACAAAAAATGAATCGAAAAAATAATAATCTAAACACATAAATGAATAAATACAGACAGAAAACAAACAATGTCCAAACATTGTATCTTTAATGTTTTTAGATAATTTTCATGTGTTAATTTTAAAAATAATTAAAAAAAAACAATTATTATTTTAATATATTTCTAACAAAAAATATATATTTTTTAAAAATCAATCACATTTCCAGGCAAAATAAAAAATATTTCATGGAAAAAAAAAAAACTATAACAAAAATTGGATTCGAGGATTAATCGTGGTGTGTTTAAGCTAGCTTAGACACTCCCAATTATAAAAAAAAATTAAAGAAATATATTTATAAGTGAAAAAAGAAAAAAATATAAGCAGTAAAAAAATATTTTATGAAAAAAAAAGAAAAAAAAATCAGAAAAAACAACATAATAAAAAAAAGTAAAAAACGATATTGTGGGAGTGGGATTCGAACCCCCGCGCGCGCGCTTGTGACAGCCTAATTTGCGTGCTTCGGACCAACTCGGCTACCTCATCATATGTTTGTTGGTTCACGAAAATATTTATTAATAGTAAATGTTGGGTAATATAGAAACTGCTGAGGGAGAGAATCGAACTCACGCCCTCTCGGAGGGCAAGCATTATGCCACGCTCTAATAACCAACTCGACCACCTCAAGATATCTGTCATGGTTCACGGAAACGTATATTAATACTAAGTTTCACTGTGGATTGGAACAGTAAAAAAGCTACGCGGTTTATATATATAGTAATTTGGGAATGTTTTTTAGGTTGTTTTTAAAAATATTTTTTATTTTAAAAAAATTATTTTTTATATTAGCATATTAAATTATCTAAAAATATAAAAAAATTAATTCAAATTTAAAAATAAGAATAAAAATAAAAATAATTTTGTTTTTCAAAAACACTTTTAAAATGCATTGTCAAACACTCAAATAATTTTACAGTAAAAAGATTGGATATGTAAGCTTTAAATAAATGAATAACTATGTACATGAAAAACGTTATTAATGATAACTAAAAACAAAACTAAGAAAATCAAGAGATAGATGTAAATTAAGTGTAAAATTCATTAATAAAGAAAAATGAAAAAATATATTAATCAAAGTTGCACATATTACAAATATCATTTAAAAATAAATATTTTATATTTTTTAAATAAATTCAATCTTGATAGAACATAATAAAACAATCATAGATGAATCACAGTAATATATTCAAAACTAAAAATATATAAAATAACTAATAAAAAACCTCTATTAAAAAAAAGTTAAATAAACAAAATAAAAACCATGTAGAATGAGAATTAATTGAAGCATAAATTTATTTAAGAAAACATAAATAAAATAACAACAATAATAATAATTAAAGTGTCATCGGAGCATTTCAAGGAAATAAAAAGAGAAAAAACATTGACTTGAATTGTAGCCTATTTTCTTAAAAAAGAATAAGTAAAAAAAATTATCAACTTATGTTAACTTTTCAACCTCATGGCTCGAGTTATTAAATCAAAAACACCATGAATAAGAAACCTGGAAGAACAATTCCTAAGAACAATTCCTAACAAATCGAATAATTAAAAATCAATTTTACAAAAATATCTAAAACAAAAAATTTTAATTAAATGAACAAGAGTGAAAATAACAACAACAACAACAATATAAATTGAGGGCAAGTGAAGATTGAATTGAAAAGAAAAATAACTTAAACAAAAGGAAAAATAATAAAAGAATTAGAAAAAAAAAATAATACATCACAAACTTTGATTGCAAGGTGAAATTGAAAGCCTCTAAAACTTTAACAAACAAAATAAAATAAAAACCAAAAAAATAAAGACTAAATTGAAAGAAATAATATATAAAAAATTACAATTGTAATACTAAATTGAAAACAGATAAAAAAATCATAAAAAAAACTAAAAATAAAAAGAATAAGAGCTAAAATTTAGAAACAAAAAAGAGGACCAAATTATATTTTTTAGGGAAAAGGGGAGGATAAAAACAAAAAGATACAACAATCATTGAATAAATGGTCATTCACCATCTATATGCATTGTACATAATATATATATAAAAAAAACATCAATGTTTCTAACGTTGTGGTGTTAGGCAGTATTCCAACGATGAACATCACCACATGCATAACTTAGAGTGTGAGAGAAGCATCTACCTATTGGTGCATGCTTGGCATACACAAACATTTTTTTCTCAATATCTATATATTTTATACACAATTCCTTTCATTGCTCTAAAATATAACAAAAAAAAAATCCATGATTGAATGACTTCAATCTCTATACAAGTCAATTGTATTTTTTTTTATTCAAAAGGTATTGTCATCATTTAATAGGTAGCAAAAACAAAATTGCCATAGAAAACCATCATAAAGTTATTTTATTCCTAATAGGTTACTTTTGTAACCATGCTAATATAAGGAAAGACAAAATAATCCTTGCGTCCCTAATAAAATTGGAAGAGACATATGTATTACTATGAAAGGACTATAATACCCCATTCCTTGCCATTTTTTTCCATGTAAATAAAGGTAAAATGAGATTTTTATTGCTACAACGAAAACCATATATTTTGTTCCTTTCTATAACTAGATAATATGCTTGTGCAATGTCCTTAAACATTTTTTCAAGAACTACTCTTATTTAACTCTTATTTAATTTTGTATAATTAAAATAAATATTTTTATATAAAATATTTTCTTAACTAAAATTTTATTTTTTATTATTCACTTATTTTGTATTTGAATAAAAATATATTTTTTCTATCAGTGGCATCATTTTTTAATAATTTTAAATTAATAGAAAAACATAAATGTATCTTTTTAATAAAAAAAATCTCTTTCCATGTTCATGTATTGTTTAAAAAAATACATTATTTCCTAAATAAAAATATATCATAATTTGAAAATATTTTTTTGAAAAAACAATAATCATAACTCGATAAGTTTTAAGAGAAAATAAATTTTTTTATTTGATTACATAAAAAATCAACAATAAATACGAAAAACTCCCTCTTCTTATTAATCTATTTTGTTTTAAGGAATGTTTTTATGAAAATAATTATTTTCAAATAAAAACATATTATAATTGGAAAGGCAAGTTTCAATAATTCAAAAAATCATTACTTGATAATTTTTAAGTGATTATGTGAAAAATAAAAGAAAAATTAATTTGATATGAAGAGTAAAATTAATTGAAGGAGTTTTGACTGATGACCAGGTTATCCCGGGTAGATCTTGATGTTTTTTACAAATCAGACTGACATTGTTTTTGTTATAAAACAAATAGTCAACAATTTGCAACCAGTTTTTTGATTGAATCTTCTTGAGTCGACAAGAGATTTTATTTAGGTCATTCAATTTTTTTTCTTCTTAAACCTGACCTTGTTGCTATTTAGGTTTACTCGTCAGACCGAGTTTTAAAACTATGTTTTTTGGATCTAAACCTTTAAAAATCATTTTTTATCACTAAAAATATAAAAAAAAATCACAGCGAGAACCTGAACAGTAAATGAAATATTGTTTTTGTTTTTCCTTTTAATTTTAATAGCATCATCTACAGTAGAATCGAGTCTTGCGTCACGGTACGGTAGAATGTAGGAGTGTTAAAAAAATTGAAAGCATTAATCTTATAAAAGCAATTTTACCGGATAATAATAAGAATTAATTATCTGTCGGATAGCCCCTTCCCTCGCTCATGTCACACGCGGGTGGGCGCACGTGTGGATTGCGTGCAGAGCACTAATTATCTGTGGATCAGGGCATGATTAATTTAATCTATTTCAAGAGCTGGCGAGAAGGCCGACTCTCCCGAAAGATCATCACCTTTTATCGGATGCAAAAGGGTATTATTGAAATATTCAATGAAGGGCATCCAAATAAAATATTATAAACCACTGCATTGATGACGTGTTGATTTGAAATAAAATAAAATAAAATAAAATAAAAGATTCAATTATGCATCTTATTTTATTTTATGTGGGTCTCGTTTGATCGAGTCAAAAAGTTGCTCTCAAATCATTCACCGTTTTCTTTTCCACCATGACGGATGGATGTATTGTTTTTTTTTTTTTTTTAAATATCTTTTTTATCTTTTCATGTTAGAGTAATTAAAATTAAGTTATATATTTATTTTTTTCTAGTTAAAGTCGCTTACTAGGGTAACCGAATTGTTATTATTTATGAGTTTTATAAGGTATTTTTTTAATTGAACTTACTTTAATACCATCTATTTTTTTCTCATATAGTTTTTTAAAAAAACATGTCATTAAATTTTATAAAATGCATCTGTTTTTATTATTATATAGTTAAATAAAAAATAGATAAAAAATAAATTATAATTAATTAATTTAAATCAGGTCAGTTTCCACACAATTAAATTCAAAATCATACTGACACGAGAAATTTTAAAATTGATCAACTCCACTTATTTAATAACAATGTGAAAAACTTTCCACAATTTAAATAATTTTTATATATTTTTTAAAAAATTGATGTAACAACGTTGAAAGTATAAATTACTGCATGGAATCATGATAATTAAAAGGCACAAAGATGACAGGGATTATGATATTCGTGACCTGCCCTGTCACTTGAGGCCACACACTTCATAATCATATCCTAATCAACAAATACCCTCTTTGTTTTCTTTCCTTTTGTTATTAACGAAGACCAGTGATAAGACTGCTCAAGTCCACGGCTTAAAACACATTAAACTAATTGAAACCACTTGCTCGTGAGTGCCCGGCGGGCAAATAATCGAACGGTCAACAGCCATCCATCAGTCGAAAAAATTGAATCCAATTGGCTATCAATCTCTGCGATTGATGGAAGCAAGCGTGATCTTTATGGAAGGTTCTGGGGATCTACAGCGACCCAGTAAAGTTCCTTGTGTGATAATTAAGGGCCTGTTTGGTATTGTGGTTGCGGTTGTGGTTGAGGTTGAAAAAAAGCAGTTTCAAAAAAAGCGCTTTTTACTGTGGTTCAAAATAAGCAGTTAAGTGTTTGGTTAAAATTGTGGTTGAGTTGGAGGTTGAAAAAAAAGCAGTTTTGGGTGTTTGGTTACCAAACTTTTCATATTGCTTTTAACTTGTGAAATTACTTTAAAGGGTATATATATATGATTTTTTAGGGTTATCAAAATTACTTGTGAAATTTTTTAAAATTATTTTTTATGCTAATTATTATTATTATTATTATTGATTATTATTATTAATAATTAAATTAATTAATAGTAATAATTATTAATTAATAATAATAATTATTATTATTATTATAAAACCCATCCCATACTAGAAACCCTACTTCCTACCCCCCACACACACACGTACATCTCCCTCCCTCTACCTTGCGCCGCCCACACACTTATCTCCTCCCAGACACTACACTTATCTCCTCCAGACACTTATCTCCTCTCTTCCACATCTCCTCTCTTCAAATAAATAGATGATTCTGAAGCTCTATTATTTTAAATCTGATTCTGGAACTTTTGGTGTAATTTCTTTTTCTCTACAAGTTTGTAAAGGCTTTTTATTTTAATTTTGAATAAGGTTTTTTCAAACAAAAAAATATCAAGAATCATTTCCTTAAATTCCTGTTTTTTGCTTATATGTACCTCCTCTTCACTTTCTTCCATTGTTGCTCACCTCGACTGAAACCCATCTGCTTAGTCCCCCCCTCCCATCTGCTGAAACCCATCTGCTTCTATGGAGTTTGCTACGATGATGAAGGATGGTACAGACTGGAGAAAAGCCTCAAGGCAATAATAACGGGAAAGATTTTCAAACATAATTTTAGGGAGGGATGGATCATTGCAGGTAACCGTTTGAGGGCATAGTGGAGAAGAAAAAATCTACCGTTATTGTTTGTTCTATGATCTGCTTTGTGACCTCTCCCCTCTCTCAAACGCATGCAAAAAAAATGAATCGCGATCGCAAAAGCATTATTTTCCAGCTTATTGCAAACCACGGTTTTGGTCAATTTTTTGGTGGGCCCCACAATAATATAATCTGCTTTTTTTTCGTTACCAAACGCCATGTAAACTGCTTCTTGCTCCAATCTCCGTTTCAAACTCCAATCTCCGTTTCAAACGCAATGCCAAACGGGTGCTAAATGTTTGCATCTGATACTGATAGCTGTTTTACATTGTATTTTAAAAAAAACTTAAAAAATTATTTTTATTTTAAATTAATTTTATAGAGTTTTTTTAAATTATTTTAATATGCTGATATAAAAATATTTAATTTTAAAAAAATATTATTTTAATATATTTTTAAATAAAAAATAGTTTTAAAAATAGGTCCACACTCCAAAACAGTCAAAATCTGATTTTGTGATTCCTTTCAAAGGAGGAAATGGAAAGTACTTGTAGTTTATGTTTAGTACAAAGGTGCATGACATTTTTAAGAGTATTTTTAATTAAAAAATTATTTTTCAAATTAAAAATTTATTTTTGAATGATGCTATTAAAACTCAAAAAAATTCTTGGATCAGAGAAGCTCTACTTTATTTTCTTAAGAAGGGGGTTTACATCTTGGAGTCCATGAAAAATAGAAATCTATAATTTATGTACACATAGTGTTTGAACTTATGATTTTTCCATGTTCCAAAGTTAAACCAATCCTTCTTGCTTGCCTAACTTGTGGGTTGACGCCATGACTTCATGCGGCAAGGCTACGCTATTCGTGGCATGAACCTTTTTAAACTTCAATATGCAAATATGGGTTCCAAATGCAATAGATCTCATGGGATTCTTTGTTTTGTCACTTCATTTTACCATCTGAAAATGGATCCCCTTTTATTATATTATGTATATAACTATTCATTTTTATTTTGTATAATAAAACTATAATTTTACTCTTAATGAATATAATCGTTAGGAGGATGGTTTGGTAATTTTATAAGGGTATAAAATATAAACAAGGGTTATCAAAGTAATCTTATATTTTGATGGTATAGTGAAATTGTTAGATTGACTTTAAAACTTGTTTTCACTTGATTACTTTAAGGGGCATTCTTTTTTTTGGCATTTAAAAAAAAAACTTAAATTAATAAATATACCCTAAAACGAGCTTTTCAAAACTTTGCATTAAAGGGTGTTTTTGTCATTTCTATAGGTTTTTCTTTTATTAATAAGTTCTGGCCATGGATGACTCCATCAAATAAAAACAATAAAGTTTGCATGGTTAATTGGAAATATCGCCCTATTAATTGTAGCAAAAGTAACCCGGTGAGGATGAAGCAGGAGGAATTTCTTGGGATTGCTTTGTGATTTGGATTCCTAATTTTGCTATAAACACTGAAATTTACTCATAATTTAAAGCTGAACCATGTGTTGTAATTGCTGGTTTTGAACTTGCAAGGTATTTGTAAGTTTATTATATAGTCAAATTATGTTGTTACTATAGATTTTATGATAAGAAAATATATGAAAGTATGTGCAAACCATATTTTTGAGTTGTTTAAAAGTTGTGTTGATATGGATCATTGGGTTATTAATGACATTTCCACTATTTTGTATGCGATATTATATTAAGACATGATTGAGTGTCCCCAAAGAGTGTAATATGATAATAAAAGACTTGTGATATGCACAACAGGTCTCGAATTCGAGTCAAGACGTCCATCCCTTGTAAGAGTCTATGACAATTAAGATTGCAATCGCTCACCTGAGTTCACAAAATATGTTTCCCGCAAGATGAAGTTTCCCTGGATAAAAAAAAGACATGATTAGGTCGCCCCCTGTTTTTATTTTTTACCAAAAATAGAAATAGAAAGAAGAAGAGTTGACAACTAAAGGGTGTGTTTGGTATTGCTTTTGCTTTTGTAATTGAGGTTTTAAAAAAACAGTTTTATGAAAAGCACTTTAGCTGTGATTTAAAATAATTTTTAAAGTGTTTGATTAAAACTGTAGTTGAGTTTGAGGTTAATGAAAAGTAGTTTCAAGTATTTGGTTACCAAGCTTTTCATATTGCTTTCAACTTTGTGAAATTACTTTAAAGTGTGTGTGTGTGTTGTTTTTTTAAATATTTAATAATTATAATAATAAAATATAATTAATAATTCAAGTAAATTAGACACTTGTTTTTATTCTTCCATCAAACTACTTGTAATTTCATCACGAACTATAAATCCATACATGAAGGCATCTGCGATCTCGGAACAACATATAATAAAATATCATCTGAAATAAAATTAGGATTGCGAGACAAAAATTATATTATGATCTCCTTCTAATATATTTATTTATATTTTAATTAATTTTTAGATTATTTTAATATTAAAAATATATTTTATAAGAAAATATAATAAATAATAAACCCCTCCCTACACAGAAAATATATTAAATAATAAACAAAAAATAATACCCCAGCCCCCCAACCCTGAAACGTATGGAAAGTAGCAATTTGCTGTTTTTTGTGAAACTCCAGTACAAATATGTTTTAGATAGGGTTCACATGATTTTTTCAACTTCTCTATATTAACCAAACACCCATTTTTTCTACACTACCGGCCATACCTCACTCCCAAACACCCTGAAAATGTGTTTGACTCGCCATTATCCTTCTTTGTCTGAAAAGAAAACGAGAAAGATAAAAGAAAAGGTTCCTCTTTTTTGATGAATGGCCATTTGGATTAAATAATGTTAGAATCTATAATACTAACTAATCATGTAGATTTAGAGGGTGTTTGGAATCAATTTTTTGCTCACTATAATTGAAATTAATTATAGTGTTTGATTTGAATTCAATTAATAAATAACTTAAATTCATATGTTTGGATGAGATAAAATCAAATTCATTTTAATTCCTATATCATCCTCATCACCCCCATCTTATTTTTTCTTTAAAAGTTTCTATAAAAATATGGGTATTTTAGAAAAGTTAATTTCAGCATAAAATTTCTCTCTTTTGAAATTGTAAATCAGAGGGATTGAGTTTAATATATTTTTGTGGAATTTTTAAAGATTAAATTTCATTTGAATTTCTATTCTTAACTCCTAAGAATTCTAAACATGATTTTTTATTAAAAGTTTTAAATATAGTATAATTGAGAGGATCCCAAACATGTCGTGAATTCTATACATTGACTTAAAAAGGCTTGTTTCCTTTTAAAAATTTAAGACTATCATTGTCATCATAAAATTGTTCTCATAATGAAAAATATGCATAAACCTTCTTGGTATATGTTCGATATTTTAAAATATTTTTTACTTGAAAATAAATCAAAATATCTTTTTATTTTTATCATCATCACATCAAAATTAATAAAAACACTATAAAAAATACCAGAAGACGTTGTCATGCAAGACATATTCTCAAATACATCCAAGTATAATTCTAAATGCAAAGCCAATACAGTGCTATACTTTTGGCCGGTGGGGATTATCATATGGTCTTCGTATATCTTACGTTGAATTTTAGTTTTTTGAGCGTGACATGACGCGTTCTAGGCACCTTGGGTGGCCTAATCTTCTTCCTTTTCACACCTCTGTTCAACTCCCTCTCACGCTGCAAATTTTCCCTGCAAATCCATTTGCTTCATTTGACAATTTAAAGTGTTGAAAAATCAAATTGTTAAATGAGAAAATCTAAGATGACAAGGAACGTATAAAAAGACAGGCAACGTATTAAATTCCACACGTCTATGATGCATACATCAGGAAACTCGACAGCTCTAATAAGGTTAAAAATTGTTACGGTTTTTTGGAATTAATTGTGTGAAATATGTGATCAAGAAGGAAAACCTCATTTAGATTTGTAATATTGGCAACATGCATTGGAAAAACGTTTGTAAGAAGAGAGTGCTAAAGCACAAGGAAATTCTATTTTCTGCAATGACTCTGTTTGCCTTCGTAGCAAAGATTCATGGACTTTACTCAATTTTTATTTTATTTATTTGTATAAAGCGATCATATAATTAAGGAGGAGCATCAGTTAATCCCATCATAACATTTGATTATTTTTTATTTTTTTATTGAGTTTGGTTCTCATTCTTTTATTTTTTTCCAATTTAGAACCTCAACATTTTAAAGCCTTTTTTATTTTGACTTTTTATTTTATTTTCTATTGACTAATAATTCAGACACAATTGACCTTTAATTAGGATTAAATTGTATAAAATAAACCTTTAAGGATTAAAATAAACTATTGAAAAATGTACAGCATATCCACATGGTTTTGTGAGTATACGACCAATATTGGTTCGATATTAAAAGCCTTATGTCTTTTAGATTTTTAATTAATAAATAATACATAAAAACTTTTTATCGGCCTTTTAAACCAAGGATTGAAAAATAACACAAATAAATTTGTATATCAAAATTTATTTTTTAGAATTTAATAAGATCTGAATTGTAGACATTATGTTATTTTTAAATATCAAGGACATCATGTATTTTTCATGCAATCTCGTCACACTATCTATGTTTAAAATCTTTTTTATTTTGACATTTTATTTTTCAATTTTTCTTTTAATTAATAATTCAATCATAATTATTAACCTTCAATTAAAATTAAATCACATCAAATAGAACTTGAAGAATCAATTTTTTATTTATTATAAACACTATTC
This sequence comes from Salix arbutifolia, assembly GCA_025169955.1. Lineage (NCBI taxonomy): Eukaryota > Viridiplantae > Streptophyta > Magnoliopsida > Malpighiales > Salicaceae > Salix > Salix arbutifolia. Next base: position 13,806,587 of record CM045905.1, on the reverse strand, counting down.
ACTGCTTTTGTTAATAAACATATTATAAAAACTTAGAGGGTGTTTGAGAGAGCTGTTGCTGTAGCTTTTCATAACTTTTTAAAAAGTGTTTTGTGCCGAAATACATCAAAATGAAATTTTTTTATTTTTTAAAAATTATTTTTGACATCAGCACATCAAAATGATCTAAAAACACTAAATCGCCGGTCTTTAAAATAAAAAATAAAAAATTATAATTTTTTTGGCAACCATGATTGAAAAAGCTAAAACAAACACCCCCTTATTATCGGCCTCTTGGCGCGTAGCGCAAGTACCCTGATTTTCTTCCACGTATTAGAGCGACCGCGTGTGATAGCAGGACAAAAATTTGCCACCGCGGTCGGTTTCTTGGCCGCAAAAACCTCCTTTGATTATTCAAGCGATGCTGATTCTAAAACAAAATGCTCCTTAATTAATTCAAAAGTGATGTCGATTCTCAAAGAATGTTCTCAATTAGGCAGAGTCCGTCCCAGTAAAACTGAAAAAATGAATTAAGATCTCTCACGCAACCTCTTAAAACATAATATATTATGTTTGGCTAATTTAAACCATGAACTTTTGTTGATATTGTATTTTAAAATGTTTTTGGAATAAAATATTTTTATTTTATTTTAAATTAAATATTTTTGTTGATTTTAAATCATTTTCACGTGCTGCTGATGTCAAAAATGATTTAAAAATAATAATTTTGATATATTTTTAAATGAAAAACACTTTAAAAAACAATTTTAACCACAATTCTAAACATTCATTTTGGATCATAACTTTTCAACTTTTTTTTCATAATAACCTCCAAAATTGTTACGTCTGGAGCCTAAATTAAGAACAAAAATCTAAGAAAAACCAACAATAATAGGCTTAAAGAAGAACAGGAAATTACTGCTCTTCCATGTGGAGTCAGCAGGATTACAAAGGTATAGTTCCATGTTAGGCGAAAAAAGGCCATCGTTTTTCGTGACAACATAGCACCACTGTTCATCCATGAAAATACAGAAAAGAAAGCTCTTCTTCACAGTCCAGTTCTTTCCAAGGAAGCAAGCACGATGACATTCACTAAACTGCATTTGCAAAAGAAACCGTGAGAAAATTGACTCGGTTAAGCAAGAGAAATTGCCTGCAGAAGAGTTGCACGAGAAGAATGGATTCAGAAAAGCCAAGAAGGAAAAGTAGTAAAATTTTAATAAATAATTTTAATTAAAGTATATAAATTTATTTTAGTTAAATCTTCTATTATAAAACCAGTAACCAAATACTTACGGTAAGAATGTATGACACGTACCTATAAGTGTTAAAGCTGGCAACTACTGGGGAAGGTAAAAATCATGACACTTTTTATGTATTTGGAAGGACGAAGATTAAGCAAGTGACAGGAAAGAAAATAATTCACCAAATATTCTAAAGCCAGCTCAAATAATAATTGCCAGCAGTGCAAGCACGAGAGTAAATGGAAATCCTACGACACAGCACATCTTTCTAATTCTATTGTGGGTTCACTCATGCCACCTACTTTCTGGCATCAATGGCTACTACACATGCGAACCTCGCTCTCGAAACTATTCATCTAATCGAACTGGGAAAAATAAATAAATTGATTTCACGTTTTCCTTTTCCTGCAATGCTGTTAATAATGGGTTAAGCACCTAAAATGTCAAAATAATAATAAAAATGATGCGGGATCTTGAATTCAATTTTCAACAATCCCTTTTGTTGCCCCCTTCATTTTCATTTTCCTGTTTAAATATTCAGACAAGCTACTACTTTGTACTTTGTATCTAAGATGGCGTGTTCATGATTATTTTTTTCAATGATAAGCTATCGGGTTCATGGAACTCAAAATACTCGCATTATTGGATGGGTTGTACTTTATTTTTTTTTATAAAATTGGTGTGGTATGATAATAAAAAGTTTATAACTTGCATAATAAATCTTGAGTTCGAGTCAGAACATACATTATTTATAAGAATCTGAAACAATAAAGATTTTACTTACTCTTCTAGACCTGCAAGATAAATTTTCTAGAAAATAGAATTTTCTAGAATAAAAAAACATTTAAAGATGAAAAACTCAAAAGACGGATGATAATCTTTTCCAAGAAAATTTCATACATTAAATAAATGGATTTCACGAGTAAATCTCATAAATTATTGTATTTGTTTTTGAAATAAGCATGAAAACCTTTTCTTTTGATATCAAATTACCTTTACTTAGCCCGTAAAATCTTGTTTCACGTGTTTCTATCTTGGAAAAACATCTTTGGTTTAAATGTCACAGATCCCCCGACTTTCGAGCCCCCAACCATACCAAGTCTCCGAAGCAAACCTTCCTCGAACAGTTGAGTGACATAAATTTACCCCTTATTTCCTCCCTTAAATTAAAAGACATCCACGCTCAAAAAATAAAATAAAATAAATCACTTCATGTACACACTTGGACAGAGAGGAAGTGATATACGTATTGGTACCTGTATAAATAATAGAAGGAAGTCCCAGGAGTAGTAGTTCTGAACGTAGCCGGCGAGTGCAGGATTACCAGAGTTCAGACACGCCACCAACACCACCTCTGCACCAACGGACCACTTTCCCCGAACCCCCGGTCCATTATTCCTGACCCACGAGCTCACCCCTGGTTCATGCCTCTTATTGCAAGCTTTAGCCACCTTCAATCTTTTGCTTGATGAATTGTCGAAAGCTTAAAAACTCAATACCCAAAAAACCCTTTTTGAGCTCCCCCGTTTCTTTTTTTTCTTTCAAAAAACAATTTCCTTTTAAGGGAGTTTTAAGAGAGAGAGTGTGGTAGTCCACACAGTATCTTCTTGACCAGACATTTTCAACTTTCTAATTATTTTTTAAACAAATATTATATCTACATGATTGCTGTTTTTTTTTTAAGAAAAAAATCTTTTGTTTCTCTTGTCAAATGTCAACTAAAGAAACTGGGATTTAGAAAGGGAAAGGGGGAGTAGGTAGAGAGATAGTGTGGTGCAGATTGGTTACCAAGAAATTTTGAAGAAGAGTGAATCAAAAACTTGTGATCGAGGTAAGAGTCTGTCTCTCCAGTTTAGTCACTTTTATGTTTCTTTTTAGCGAGAGAAAGCTAGAACGAGACGAACTTTATGGTGAGAGAAAGCCAAGAAAAAAAAAAAACATAAAAAACCCACATTTTTGTTTGTACTAATTTATGCTTATTTCGTGTAAATTCTGGGTCTTTGATATGAAGATGATAGGATTTGTATTGGAAATTCAATCCCCATAAGCCATGGTGGACCAAAAGATTGTATTAGCACTAAAGTTTCTGCTTCTGGTGTTGTTTTTTGAGTCTACATTTGAGCAACAGCAACAAGACAGGCTTAGTTCACCCATAGAGAGAGCAGCTTTACTTGAACTAAGATCTTCTTTGGGGTTGAGAAGCAAGGATTGGCCAATAAAGGCAGACCCTTGTTCAGTTTGGAATGGTATCAAATGTGAGAATGGTAGTGTCAGTGAAATTAACATTTCAGGGTTTAGGAGGACTAGACTGGGTTCTCAAAACCCACAATTTAGAGTTGATTCTCTTGTTAATTTAACAAGACTTAAGTCTTTTAATGCTTCTGGTTTTGATCTTCCTGGTTCAATTCCTGATTGGTTTGGTCAAAGGCTCGTTTCCCTTCAAGTTCTTGATCTTTCTTCTTGCTTGATAAGTAATGCCATTCCAGGGAGTCTGGGGAATTTGACCAGTTTAACGGGTCTTTATTTGTATGATAATAACTTTACGGGCATGATTCCGTCAAATTTGGGACTGTTGGCGGGGCTTTCAGTACTTGATCTTTCTGCAAATATGTTTACTGGATCTATTCCTGTGTCATTTGTTTCGCTTCAGAATTTGACAAGACTTGACATTTCTATGAATTTCTTATCTGGTTCAATTCCACTTGGCATTGGGATGCTTTCGAAGCTTCAGTATTTGAATCTTTCGAGCAATGGTTTTTCATCTTCAATACCTCCTCAGCTCGGCGATCTTAGTAACTTGGTTGACTTTGATCTGAGCTTTAATAACCTGTTTGGGTCATTACCAGCCGAATTGAGAGGCTTGAGGAAGTTGCAGAGAATGCTGATTGGGAACAATTTGCTTGGTGGATCTTTACCAGTGAATTTGTTTCCTATTCCAAGTCAGTTGCAGACTGTAGTTTTGAAGCACAATGGTTTTAATGGTTCAGTCCCTGCTGTGCTGTGGTCAATACCTCAACTGCGCTTGCTTGATATTTCTGGCAACAATTTCACTGGTATGCTGCCAAACGGTAGTTTGAATGCCAATGCCAGTGCAGCAGAGTTGAATGTGTCTCAGAATTTGTTTTATGGAGGTCTTACACCTACGCTAGGAAGGTTCCTTGTTGTTGACCTGTCTGGAAATTATTTTGAAGGTACCGTTCCAGATTATGTGCGTGACAATGCTTCTCTTGTTAGCAATTGTCTCCAAAATTTGTCAAATCAGAGGAGTTTGCTTGAGTGTACATCTTTCTATACTGCAAAGGGCTTGACTTTTGATAATTTTGGACTACCGAACTCCACGCAACCTCCTGCTGGGGGAAGCACCGGGAAGAACAACAAAAAGGTCATTATATTGGCAAGTGCTTTTGGAGCACTCGGGCTCATTCTACTCTTGGTGATATTGCTGGCACTGCTACTCTTTTGCATCCGTAAGAGGGGCACTACGACTCAAAGAGGGGTTGCGGTTGGGGTTGGTCCAGCAACTCCAGTTCCTTCTGGGGGCAGTCCACCGCCTCCTGGAGTTTCAATTGACCTTTCAAGTTTAGGGGATGCATTCACATATCAGCAGCTTCGACTAGCCACTGGTGACTTTAGAGATGTAAACCTAATCAAACATGGCCATTCAGGTGATCTTTACAAGGGAATCTTCGAAAGTGGGATCCCTGTGGTCATAAAAAAGATAGATCTGCAATCTCATAGTAAGGAAGCGTACTTATTGGAATTGGATGTTTTTAGTAAGGTGTCACATTCCAGGTTGGTTCCCCTTCTGGGACACTGCTTAGAGAAAGAAAATGAGAAGTTCCTGATTTACAAACACATGCCAAATGGAGACTTGTCAAGTTCCTTGTTCAGGAAAACTGATTCAGAAGATGATAGTTTGAAATCGTTAGATTGGATAACAAGACTGAAAATTGCAATAGGAACAGCTGAAAGTTTATCTTATCTGCATCATGAATGCACGCCACCCATTGTGCACAGGTACTCTAAAGACTTGCTTCTTGTTATGCTTTGTTCACCTTTTGTGATTACTTTTTTGTTGACAATAACTGTAATATTGCTTAACTTTCTCACCTCTCCTGTGAGTAAGTTTCCATGCATTGAGTAGGAAGATGCCTAGTTATGTGCTTGATATAGTCTTTTTAAACTACCAAGTTAATGCTCTGGTTATTTTTCTTTTGGTTTCCTGAAGAGATGTTCAAGCAAGCAGTATACTGCTTGACGATAAATTTGAAGTGCGGTTAGGGAGCCTGAGTGAAGTCTGTGTACAAGAAGGAGATATTCATCAAAGCAGGATTTCCAGGTTGCTGCGATTGCCTCAGTAAGTGTTGTATTAGAAATTATCGCTGTACTCGGTCCAGACGTTTTGAACCTGCAACTTCACCTGAATAAATTCGATATCTAGTGTATTTGCTGTCTTCACTTGCATATAACATGCAAACATTTTGCTTATCTGCATGACAAGTTGCTTGTGATGAGATTAGTTATCTCATTTTGTGATCTGTGATGGTGAAAGGTCCTGTGTTTTTGTCTTTCCCACCTAGCTTTTGGCCATAACTGGCCATGTTAAATTACCTCTAATATTATTTTTCTACGGTGTTGCTTTTAGTGGGGCATTCCATCAAAGAATTTGATCGCTGCAGTGCTGTTAGTAATATGCCAATATGAACCTCCTTTGGTTCTCATTGCTATTAGATACGTGGGCAGAAAATTCTTAGGGGTACCTCTTTATGTAATAAATTTTCTTGCCTCCAACACCAAGTGGGTGATATTGTTGATCTTTTCTTTTTGATGGAAAAGTTTTAGAAACCATGCTGCTAGGGTTTTCTGCAGCATCCTCTTTAATCATTTTGGGTATGTTGAACTATAAGATGTTCCATAGTTATGATGTAGTCTTCTGAAAACTTGCAAATTTCATCTTATCAACTTTTCTGTCCTCTGGGGTAGCTCTTGATTTTGTAGATCAGGAGATTTCAAATTTCAGCAGCAGACGTTTAAGTTGTTTCTTTGACTTCACCTTGTGCAGTTGAGAAGAGTGTCAAAACACTAGCATATTGTAGTTTAAGATACTTGTGATCTTTAGACATGGCATAATTATATGGTTTAACTACTGTCTTGGTATATTATGAATGAAAAGCATGAGCTAGATTATGCATGATATGCCTGTGATACATAACCAGCATATTTTCAGTTGTTATTTCTTTCGCTATTTGTGGTTAGACTGTACCTGGTAATATCTACTTGTTGCATCAATATATTGTATGTAGTAAATTGTATGCTTGTGTTTTTTGCATAATCAAGGTAGTGATTTCAGTGTTTCTTTATCATTTGCAGGTCATTGGAACAAGGTACTTCTGGTACGTAAAGACTTAGTTGTAAAACATCACCAATTTGATTCTGTTACTTTAAAACGTCACCAATTTGATTTTGTTACTTGGCTTCTCCATATTAAATCATCTAGCTAGGAGTAGCCCTACTCCGTAGAGTTTGTCATGCACACACCACTTATAAAGCTCGTTATGGACTTACAATGTTATATTACATATGAGATTATTAAAGAACTGGGGTTGAGGATTAAATAACATGAAATATCAAATCCATTCTTAAGACAATAAAATTTCCAATCCAGACCTTTTTAACTCTACTGAACTATGAGATGGGATGTTTATCATCGTAAAACAGTATTTCAGTTATCTATGTGGTTCTTTGTTAACCCCAAAGTTAACAAGGTGTCCTGCCCTTGGAACAAGGGATAAAATAACGTGCTGTGTTGTACTTTACCCAAATGTGCTCGTGCTGAATTGCTATTTATGTTAGTATTCTGAACTGTTTGGTGCTTTTTGGCTCTAGAGAAAGCATAATTTATGGAAAATTGTTATGCATGTCTTTTCATTACCAAATCTGATCTTAGTTCCTTTTGAGAGTCATAATGTCACCAAACAGTCAATTGTTTTTGATACATAATCCTTGCATGGAGGAATGAGTTTTCCTCTCTTGATTCTGACTAAGTATGATTTTATATAATTTAAAGTTGACTAATGTTTCTGAAGTTAATCTTTTCTTGAATATGGCCAGGTTCATTGACAAACTCGTGTGCCTATGATGTTTATTGCTTTGGGAAGGTATTACTTGAGCTGGTTACTGGAAAGCTGGGCATTAGTGCATCCAGTGATGCCCAGCTGAAGGAATTTTCAGAACAGATTCTACCATACATCAGTATCTATGACAAGGAACTTGTAATCAAAATTGTGGATCCATCTCTGATCATTGATGAAGATCTGTTGGAGGAAGTTTGGGCGATGGCCATTGTTGCGAGGTCTTGCCTCAATCCAAAGCCTTCAAGGCGCCCCCTTATGAGATACATTCTTAAGGCTCTGGAAAATCCTTTGAAGGTAGTGAGGGAAGAACATTCTGGTTCTGCAAGGCTTAGAACAACATCTTCTAGATCTTGGAATGCTTCTGTATTTGGGAGTTGGCGTCACAGCTCATCCGATGTAGCAGTCATTCCAGCAACCTCCAGTGCCAGGCCAGAAGGAGGAAGTAGTTTTAAACAGTCAGGAGCTTCAAATTCAATGGGTAGTGGCGGCCAAAATGGTAGTGGCGGCCAAAATGGTAGTGGCGACCATTCATCTTCACATAGACGGCATTCTAGAGAGATTTTCCCTGAACCATTTGATGAACAAGATGTTGAGAGACAGAATTAAAACTAGCACATGTGCTTATTTTTCTTAATTCTTTGTCAATAATATAGCAGGCTTCCCATTTGAATACCTGCTAGTTGGTGCCCCCAGTGCTGTCTGGTGTTTTGAATTGATTGAGGTCTCAAGCTCTTCAGGTATATTTTGAGGTGTTGAAGGCGCATATCTACTTCCTCAGGAAACGAATATCAAAAGTTTTTGAAGGATTTGTTGTGGGGCAGCAATGTTTACATCATGGTTTGGCAGCTTGTTTGTAGCTACAACAAACAAGGGCTTTTGGGAATTATGGTCATTACATGTTTTGACAGCTTGTTTGTAGCGACAACAAGCTCCCATTTTTATCTGTAATTGATCTTTGTTCATGGCTTTTTTTTCAATGTGAGTATATTTGTCAAGCATCCCATCATTCAAAATCTTCTCCTTTTTCAAAAAAAAAGAAAAAAGAAAGACCGGGAAGATGATACTATCTGGGCAATGGCTAAACACTAAAATTAAGGTGTACTTTTGTTTCTAATGTCCAGTTTTACAGTAATAAGTATAACTCTTAATCTAATTGTTCGACCAGGTCTAAATTTCATCAACAGTTTCCATACATATTTTTCTTTGTTGGGTTAAAATTTCAAGATAATTAAAATTTAAAAAAGCACCACGATATAGACGAGAAGTTATTATACAAGTTTTGTTATCTGATCTATTTTTGACTTGTGAATATTTTGTCTAAAATAGATTGTATTTTTAATCATGCAAGTATATCCAACCATAGAAGCAACAAACATAAAGAGTTCCTTGAGCCGTGTTTGATGATTAATGACCAACAAAAACAATTGGTCATGGCCAGACCATTAGCACTTTAATTTTAAGAATTATAAATATCATTTTGAAAGGGAATGTAGCACAAAAATTCCAGACTTTATGAAGAACACATCAACCAGCATGACAAAAGTCTAAGAAGGAAGCATAATGAAGACTTAATTTAAGTATCTATTAGTAGTGTTATATGTCAATGTTTATATCCTACTTGATAACACAAACTAAAATGAATGCACACATTTCACATTGTGTTGCAACGACATTATCCAGTCTTCCCGTGATGTGTGAAAAATGAGTTATAGATAATCATAAAATTATGATAATAATTTTCAAGGTTATCATCTAATATTAAAATCACTAGAAAATCTAATATTCTGTAAGAATTTAGGTAAGAGATTTGTTGTAGAAGGAGAAGAAGCATTACCCCCAGTGCATCTTATCTAAAATTACATACATTGTTGTTTAATTATATTTTTAGATCAATTTCTATTCGTTGGTCTTTTCTAAGGTTGTCACGAAGGCGTCTCTACCTTATTGGGTAAAAATTCTAATTGTTCTAAAGTTTGATTTTTAATTTTTTTCTGTATTTTTAATACATGAGGGTACACTCTATAATGTAGTTTTACATCTTAAATATTAAAGTCCACAATTAAATCCTAATATGTGACATAAAAATGAACAAAATGATTGGTGAATGATTTTGTTTTAAGATCTTAAAATTCAGATCTCAATTTTTCACCACCAATAATAGCAAAAAAAAGAAGAAGAAGAAGAAGAAGAAGAAGAAATACATCAAAGGAAAGCAAAACAAAGTAAATCCCAAACTTTTTTCTTTCCAGTCACGCATGCAGGCTTAGTTTTCTTTCTAGGCTTAGTTTTGTATCTTTTGAGTTAATCACACAATCAATCTTCCCAAACCAAAGTGCTTTTAGTCTCTTTTTTTGTGGGTATTTGGCTCTGCGGTGGTTTCTGCGGTTGAGGCTCACCGCAGAGCCAAACCATTTGGTTAAATTTTCGGACCACAATTTTGTACTATGGGTCCTACCAAAAATTGTGGTTGAGCCGCAATTTATGAAAAGCCTCATTTAGATGTTTTTCACCCGAACACAGACCAAAACATAGACGATAACAATCACAGGTGAAGAATGATTTTACAATTTTTTTTAACATAACAGAGAGGAAGAAGACGATGACACAACGTAAAAAATTTGTAGCAAAAGCATTGACCAACAGCCACCTTTGGCGCCAGCAGGACCACTGGCAACTCTCTCTCTTTTATTTGCAGCTTTCTCTCTCAAAAACAGCCATGAATGTAGTCCTCTCTCTCCTCAGCAGTCATTGGCGAGCACCACCATCTGCTCCTTCAGCATCAACAACCTCTTTTCTACACTAGCAACACCTGCACAGTCCAATCTTCTCCCACAGATCCGACGTCAAGCAGCAGCAGCATCAACAATCTTCCAGCATGCCACCATTTTTGATGCCACCTTCACAAGAAGAACTGCCTCGGCCGCCTTTACCCGGCAGCATTGGCAGGTGAGCCTCTCGTCACTGTCAGCCGATCACCTTTCTACTGTTCACATGTTACGTGAACAGTACAGTGCACCATTTTGCTTTTTTAACTCTTGGGTCGGACTTGCTCTAGACCTAGCCCAAGTTTAGTAGAGTTGGGCCGATTCATTTTTTTGGGTCAGGCCCAACCCGATTTTAAAAAAAATATAAAAATCATATTTTTTAAAAATAAAAAATATGTAGATAAAGATCAGCCGTAATGAAAGTGTAAGGTGCGTGATTTCGTTTCACTCCACAACCCTTTTGCTTTTTGATTGATTATGAATTAGAGACTTGCAACTGAATTTGACATTAAAATTATATTTTTACATGTAGATAGAGATCCTGAAACTCAGCATGGATCACAGATGTTCCTGATGATATTTTACCAGATGTTTCTCAATCAAACAACAAGTGATCGCAAAGGCTTTCACAAATAGATTTAGTTCGTGATAGAATTGCAAGTAGTTTGATGAGAGAATAAAAACAAGTGTTTATTTTACTTGAATTATTAATTACATTTTAGTTTAATTATTAAAGCTACAATTTTTAAAAAACAATATATGTATATATATATGTGTGTGTGTGTGTAATTTTATAAGTTGATAACAATATAAAAAGCATGATAACCACACACAACTATTTTTCAATAAACCTCAAGATCAACCATAATTTTAACCAAACACTTCAATTTTAGTTATAAATCATAACTAAAAATGCTTTTTCATAAAACTATTTTTTTTAAAACCTCAACCATAACAATCGCAATACCAAACAGAACCTAAATAACCCTCCATGTTTTCATTTTCTTTTAAAATTTATAATAGAATTCTCTAAAAACAAATTATTAAAATAATATATACACAATGACCAACCATGCCATAGTTTTTAAATTAATTTACAATCTCAAAACAATTTCAAGTGATGATTTTATTTTTTATTAAAACTTTCCAAGTCATAATAAATTTTTATTTTAAAAACAATGTTTTTGATAAAAAAAAAACAATATTTTTCATCATAGCAAAAAGAAATACATAAATAAAAGATTTAGATTGAAATAATATATTTTTTTATTATTTTTATTCTATTTTTTGTTCAAAAAAATATGCTGATACTAAAAAACAATCTTTTTGCAAGAAAAAAATGAATAATAAAAAAAAATGTCTGGCAATGTATAGTTTATTCATCCCGAATTTAAGTAGTTACTTTTGAGTACAAATATCTATTTTAATCAACACAGAATTAAATAAGATAAAATTTTGAAAACTGCTATTCAGCTCGGAACAGGCACACACTGGGCCGTAGCTAATGCTAATGAAGTACAAAAACAATTGAGGACTGGAATAAGATAGGCGGTGCCAAAAGAATAGACTCAGCTGTCATCGATGAAACTCAAGGCCTAGAGAGAATCTAATCTATAGCTGTCCCCAATTTGATGATTTGACTTGCTGCAGTATCAATCTGGTTTGTTTCCTCAGGCATAAACTCATCCAAATTTGTTTCTCAAAAACTAAAGATGTAACAGAAGAAAGAGCAGAGAAGCATCTCACAGTCTACTTAATTCCAATAAGGCATAGAGGGTTTTTCTTGATGAGCCCAAGATCCACCTGCAATGCAAGAATGAGTGCCTGAGTCAAATTGTTATGGAGATATAGCATATGATGTTTTAACTAGGAGAGAGATGGCAGTACCTTGTGTCCAAAAAGATCTCTGATATTATTGATCCCATATAATATCATGGTTGGTCTGTTCAAACCATTGGAAGAATATGAATCAATCGATGTGATTTGAGATATCTATTGTTTCTCAAAGACGAGGAGAATAATTTGGAAGATTATTCTTTTATTTCTCAAAAGCTAGGATAAAAAAACTCTCACCTTTCGAGTGAAAGGCCCCAGGCAATAACATTGACATCTTCCGAGAATCCCATAGGACGCAACATTTCAGGCCTGAACATGCCAGAATTTCCAATCTCCACCCATTTCTTGAGGCCTTCGTGATAACTGGCATATATAGGATGAATCAAATTTCCAATTACTTTACAACCAGTACAGCTGTTAGAGGAATTCATGATTTTAAACCTGAAAATCTCCATGCTAGGCTCAGTATATGGATTGTACGCGGGCTTGAATTTCAGCTTGTCCATGCCTGAGAACAAAATGTGCATTTTGAAGTCATATTTTTTCCCATGGTAGTAACCATTCTCCTCCAGCATCACTTGTATACAATGAGTGAGTATAACCAGCCCAAGCTATCTACTAGCCACTCATACAAAGATCTATCTATCTACCTATACATCTGATTCATTGGGATGCCCATCAAACCTCAAACTGCTACTCAGTCCCTTCCACATGCGACTAGGATTTCACCCCAAGTCACTTGGTA
>CM045905.1:13145041-13193825 GCA_025169955.1 Salix arbutifolia | reverse complement strand
GAAGACCACAATTCTCCTTTGCTTAGATAATTTTTTGTTCGCTTGGAATTTCGGTCCAGTAGCTATCTGTGAGAGCTTGGGCTCCAAAGCCTTACGCCAAGTGAATTTCTATGAAGAACTTTCAGACTCATATTGTTCCTTTTGGTGTGATTTTTTTATCCACTAATTTCCGTGCAGTTAGTTTGTACTTTTTTCAAATTACATTTCTTTTGGTATAGGAAATGTGCGGGAGTGGCTATATGGAAGCTTTTTAGATTAATGCAAATGATGTCGTCATTGCAAGCAAAATAAATTACTTGGTGTATTTTTTTATGGAATTCAAGGATGTTCTCCCTCTTCTTTTTTTTGTTAAGTACTAACCATTTACATTTCTGAATGTGAAGACCACAATTCTCCTTTGCTTAGATAATTTTTTGTTCGCTTGGAATTTCGGTCCAGTAGCTATCTGTGAGAGCTTGGGCTCCAAAGCCTTACGCCAAGTGAATTTCTATGAAGAACTTTCAGACTCATATTGTTCCTTTTGGTGTGATTTTTTTATCCACTAATTTCCGTGCAGTTAGTTTGTACTTTTTTCAAATTACATTTCTTTTGGTATAGGAAATGTGCGGGAGTGGCTATATGGAAGCTTTTTAGATTAATGCAAGTGATGTCGTCATTGCAAGCAAAATAAATTACTTGGTGTATTTTTTTATGGAATTCAAGGATGTTCTCCCTCTTCTTTTTTTTGTTAAGTACTAACCATTTACATTTCTGAATGTGAAGACCACAATTCTCCTTTGCTTAGATAATTTTTTGTTCGCTTGGAATTTCGGTCCAGTAGCTATCTGTGAGAGCTTGGGCTCCAAAGCCTTACGCCAAGTGAATTTCTATGAAGAACTTTCAGACTCATATTGTTCCTTTTGGTGTGATTTTTTTATCCACTAATTTCCGTGCAGTTAGTTTGTACTTTTTTCAAATTACATTTCTTTTGGTATAGGAAATGTGCGGGAGTGGCTATATGGAAGCTTTTTAGATTAATGCAACTGATGTCGTCATTGCAAGCAAAATAAATTACTTGGTGTATTTTTTTATGGAATTCAAGGATGTTCTCCCTCTTCTTTTTTTTGTTAAGTACTAACCATTTACATTTCTGAATGTGAAGACCACAATTCTCCTTTGCTTAGATAATTTTTTGTTCGCTTGGAATTTCGGTCCAGTAGCTATCTGTGAGAGCTTGGGCTCCAAAGCCTTACGCCAAGTGAATTTCTATGAAGAACTTTCAGACTCATATTGTTCCTTTTGGTGTGATTTTTTTATCCACTAATTTCCGTGCAGTTAGTTTGTACTTTTTTCAAATTACATTTCTTTTGGTATAGGAAATGTGCGGGAGTGGCTATATGGAAGCTTTTTAGATTAATGCAAATGATGTCGTCATTGCAAGCAAAATAAATTACTTGGTGTATTTTTTTATGGAATTCAAGGATGTTCTCCCTCTTCTTTTTTTTGTTAAGTACTAACCATTTACATTTCTGAATGTGAAGACCACAATTCTCCTTTGCTTAGATAATTTTTTGTTCGCTTGGAATTTCGGTCCAGTAGCTATCTGTGAGAGCTTGGGCTCCAAAGCCTTACGCCAAGTGAATTTCTATGAAGAACTTTCAGACTCATATTGTTCCTTTTGGTGTGATTTTTTTATCCACTAATTTCCGTGCAGTTAGTTTGTACTTTTTTCAAATTACATTTCTTTTGGTATAGGAAATGTGCGGGAGTGGCTATATGGAAGCTTTTTAGATTAATGCAAGTGATGTCGTCATTGCAAGCAAATAAATTACTTGATGTATTTTTTTTTATGGAATTCAAGGATGTTCTCCCTCTTCTTTTTTTTGTTAAGTACTAACCATTTACATTTCTGAATGTGAAGACCACAATTCTCCTTTGCTTAGATAATTTTTTGTTCGCTTGGAATTTCGGTCCAGTAGCTATCTGTGAGAGCTTGGGCTCCAAAGCCTTACGCCAAGTGAATTTCTATGAAGAACTTTCAGACTCATATTGTTCCTTTTGGTGTGATTTTTTTATCCACTAATTTCCGTGCAGTTAGTTTGTACTTTTTTCAAATTACATTTCTTTTGGTATAGGAAATGTGCGGGAGTGGCTATATGGAAGCTTTTTAGATTAATGCAACTGATGTCGTCATTGCAAGCAAAATAAATTACTTGGTGTATTTTTTTATGGAATTCAAGGATGTTCTCCCTCTTCTTTTTTTTGTTAAGTACTAACCATTTACATTTCTGAATGTGAAGACCACAATTCTCCTTTGCTTAGATAATTTTTTGTTCGCTTGGAATTTCGGTCCAGTAGCTATCTGTGAGAGCTTGGGCTCCAAAGCCTTACGCCAAGTGAATTTCTATGAAGAACTTTCAGACTCATATTGTTCCTTTTGGTGTGATTTTTTTATCCACTAATTTCCGTTGCAGTTAGTTTGTACTTTTTTCAAATTACATTTCTTTTGGTATAGGAAATGTGCGGGAGTGGCTATATGGAAGCTTTTTAGATTAATGCAAATGATGTCGTCATTGCAAGCAAAATAAATTACTTGGTGTATTTTTTTATGGAATTCAAGGATGTTCTCCCTCTTCTTTTTTTTGTTAATTACTAACCATTTACATTTCTGAATGTGAAGACCACAATTCTCCTTCGCTTAGATAATTTTTTGTTCGCTTGGAATTTCGGTCAAGTAGCTATCTAGGGAAAGCTTGGGCTCGAAAGGCTTACACCAGGTGAATTTCTATGAAGAACTTTCACACTCATATATTGTTCCTTTTGGTGTGATTTTTTTATCCAGTAATTTCCGTGTGGTTTGTACTTTTTTCAAATTACATTTCTTTTGGTACTTGAAATGTGTGGGAGTGGCTATATGGAAGCTTTTTAGATTGATGCAAGTGATGCCATCATTGCATGCAAATTAAATTACTTGATGTATTTTTTTTTATGGAATTCAAGGATGTTCTCCCTCTTCTTTTTTTTGTTAAGTACTAACCATTTACATTTCTGAATGTGAAGACCACAATTCTCCTTTGCTTAGATAATTTTTTGTTCGCTTGGAATTTCGGTCCAGTAGCTATCTGTGAGAGCTTGGGCTCCAAAGCCTTACGCCAAGTGAATTTCTATGAAGAACTTTCAGACTCATATTGTTCCTTTTGGTGTGATTTTTTTATCCACTAATTTCCGTGCAGTTAGTTTGTACTTTTTTCAAATTACATTTCTTTTGGTATAGGAAATGTGCGGGAGTGGCTATATGGAAGCTTTTTAGATTAATGCAACTGATGTCGTCATTGCAAGCAAAATAAATTACTTGGTGTATTTTTTTATGGAATTCAAGGATGTTCTCCCTCTTCTTTTTTTTGTTAAGTACTAACCATTTACATTTCTGAATGTGAAGACCACAATTCTCCTTTGCTTAGATAATTTTTTGTTCGCTTGGAATTTCGGTCCAGTAGCTATCTGTGAGAGCTTGGGCTCCAAAGCCTTACGCCAAGTGAATTTCTATGAAGAACTTTCAGACTCATATTGTTCCTTTTGGTGTGATTTTTTTATCCACTAATTTCCGTGCAGTTAGTTTGTACTTTTTTCAAATTACATTTCTTTTGGTATAGGAAATGTGCGGGAGTGGCTATATGGAAGCTTTTTAGATTAATGCAAATGATGTCGTCATTGCAAGCAAAATAAATTACTTGGTGTATTTTTTTATGGAATTCAAGGATGTTCTCCCTCTTCTTTTTTTTGTTAATTACTAACCATTTACATTTCTGAATGTGAAGACCACAATTCTCCTTCGCTTAGATAATTTTTTGTTCGCTTGGAATTTCGGTCAAGTAGCTATCTAGGGAAAGCTTGGGCTCGAAAGGCTTACACCAGGTGAATTTCTATGAAGAACTTTCACACTCATATATTGTTCCTTTTGGTGTGATTTTTTTATCCAGTAATTTCCGTGTGGTTTGTACTTTTTTCAAATTACATTTCTTTTGGTACTTGAAATGTGTGGGAGTGGCTATATGGAAGCTTTTTAGATTGATGCAAGTGATGCCATCATTGCATGCAAATTAAATTACTTGATGTATTTTTTTTTATGGAATTCAAGGATGTTCTCCCTCTTCTTTTTTTTGTTAAGTACTAACCATTTACATTTCTGAATGTGAAGACCACAATTCTCCTTTGCTTAGATAATTTTTTGTTCGCTTGGAATTTCGGTCCAGTAGCTATCTGTGAGAGCTTGGGCTCCAAAGCCTTACGCCAAGTGAATTTCTATGAAGAACTTTCAGACTCATATTGTTCCTTTTGGTGTGATTTTTTTATCCACTAATTTCCGTGCAGTTAGTTTGTACTTTTTTCAAATTACATTTCTTTTGGTATAGGAAATGTGCGGGAGTGGCTATATGGAAGCTTTTTAGATTAATGCAACTGATGTCGTCATTGCAAGCAAAATAAATTACTTGGTGTATTTTTTTATGGAATTCAAGGATGTTCTCCCTCTTCTTTTTTTTGTTAAGTACTAACCATTTACATTTCTGAATGTGAAGACCACAATTCTCCTTTGCTTAGATAATTTTTTGTTCGCTTGGAATTTCGGTCCAGTAGCTATCTGTGAGAGCTTGGGCTCCAAAGCCTTACGCCAAGTGAATTTCTATGAAGAACTTTCAGACTCATATTGTTCCTTTTGGTGTGATTTTTTTATCCACTAATTTCCGTGCAGTTAGTTTGTACTTTTTTCAAATTACATTTCTTTTGGTATAGGAAATGTGCGGGAGTGGCTATATGGAAGCTTTTTAGATTAATGCAAATGATGTCGTCATTGCAAGCAAAATAAATTACTTGGTGTATTTTTTTATGGAATTCAAGGATGTTCTCCCTCTTCTTTTTTTTGTTAATTACTAACCATTTACATTTCTGAATGTGAAGACCACAATTCTCCTTCGCTTAGATAATTTTTTGTTCGCTTGGAATTTCGGTCAAGTAGCTATCTAGGGAAAGCTTGGGCTCGAAAGGCTTACACCAGGTGAATTTCTATGAAGAACTTTCACACTCATATATTGTTCCTTTTGGTGTGATTTTTTTATCCAGTAATTTCCGTGTGGTTTGTACTTTTTTCAAATTACATTTCTTTTGGTACTTGAAATGTGTGGGAGTGGCTATATGGAAGCTTTTTAGATTGATGAGAGTGATGCCATCATTGCATGCAAATTAAATTACTTGATGTATTTTTTTTTATGGAATTCAAGGATGTTCTCCCTCTTCTTTTTTTTGTTAAGTACTAACCATTTACATTTCTGAATGTGAAGACCACAATTCTCCTTTGCTTAGATAATTTTTTGTTCGCTTGGAATTTCGGTCCAGTAGCTATCTGTGAGAGCTTGGGCTCCAAAGCCTTACGCCAAGTGAATTTCTATGAAGAACTTTCAGACTCATATTGTTCCTTTTGGTGTGATTTTTTTATCCACTAATTTCCGTTGCAGTTAGTTTGTACTTTTTTCAAATTACATTTCTTTTGGTATAGGAAATGTGCGGGAGTGGCTATATGGAAGCTTTTTAGATTAATGCAACTGATGTCGTCATTGCAAGCAAAATAAATTACTTGGTGTATTTTTTTATGGAATTCAAGGATGTTCTCCCTCTTCTTTTTTTTGTTAAGTACTAACCATTTACATTTCTGAATGTGA
The DNA here is from genome assembly GCA_025169955.1 of Salix arbutifolia. NCBI lineage: Eukaryota > Viridiplantae > Streptophyta > Magnoliopsida > Malpighiales > Salicaceae > Salix > Salix arbutifolia. The sequence goes on along the minus strand of CM045905.1, from coordinate 13,188,132 downwards.
AGACCACAATTCTCCTTTGCTTAGATAATTTTTTGTTCGCTTGGAATTTCGGTCCAGTAGCTATCTGTGAGAGCTTGGGCTCCAAAGCCTTACGCCAAGTGAATTTCTATGAAGAACTTTCAGACTCATATTGTTCCTTTTGGTGTGATTTTTTTATCCACTAATTTCCGTGCAGTTAGTTTGTACTTTTTTCAAATTACATTTCTTTTGGTATAGGAAATGTGCGGGAGTGGCTATATGGAAGCTTTTTAGATTAATGCAACTGATGTCGTCATTGCAAGCAAAATAAATTACTTGGTGTATTTTTTTATGGAATTCAAGGATGTTCTCCCTCTTCTTTTTTTTGTTAAGTACTAACCATTTACATTTCTGAATGTGAAGACCACAATTCTCCTTTGCTTAGATAATTTTTTGTTCGCTTGGAATTTCGGTCCAGTAGCTATCTGTGAGAGCTTGGGCTCCAAAGCCTTACGCCAAGTGAATTTCTATGAAGAACTTTCAGACTCATATTGTTCCTTTTGGTGTGATTTTTTTATCCACTAATTTCGGTGCAGTTAGTTTGTACTTTTTTCAAATTACATTTCTTTTGGTATAGGAAATGTGCGGGAGTGGCTATATGGAAGCTTTTTAGATTAATGCAAATGATGTCGTCATTGCAAGCAAAATAAATTACTTGGTGTATTTTTTTATGGAATTCAAGGATGTTCTCCCTCTTCTTTTTTTTGTTAATTACTAACCATTTACATTTCTGAATGTGAAGACCACAATTCTCCTTCGCTTAGATAATTTTTTGTTCGCTTGGAATTTCGGTCAAGTAGCTATCTAGGGAAAGCTTGGGCTCGAAAGGCTTACACCAGGTGAATTTCTATGAAGAACTTTCACACTCATATATTGTTCCTTTTGGTGTGATTTTTTTATCCAGTAATTTCCGTGTGGTTTGTACTTTTTTCAAATTACATTTCTTTTGGTACTTGAAATGTGTGGGAGTGGCTATATGGAAGCTTTTTAGATTGATGCAAGTGATGCCATCATTGCATGCAAATTAAATTACTTGATGTATTTTTTTTTATGGAATTCAAGGATGTTCTCCCTCTTCTTTTTTTTGTTAAGTACTAACCATTTACATTTCTGAATGTGAAGACCACAATTCTCCTTTGCTTAGATAATTTTTTGTTCGCTTGGAATTTCGGTCCAGTAGCTATCTGTGAGAGCTTGGGCTCCAAAGCCTTACGCCAAGTGAATTTCTATGAAGAACTTTCAGACTCATATTGTTCCTTTTGGTGTGATTTTTTTATCCACTAATTTCCGTGCAGTTAGTTTGTACTTTTTTCAAATTACATTTCTTTTGGTATAGGAAATGTGCGGGAGTGGCTATATGGAAGCTTTTTAGATTAATGCAACTGATGTCGTCATTGCAAGCAAAATAAATTACTTGGTGTATTTTTTTATGGAATTCAAGGATGTTCTCCCTCTTCTTTTTTTTGTTAAGTACTAACCATTTACATTTCTGAATGTGAAGACCACAATTCTCCTTTGCTTAGATAATTTTTTGTTCGCTTGGAATTTCGGTCCAGTAGCTATCTGTGAGAGCTTGGGCTCCAAAGCCTTACGCCAAGTGAATTTCTATGAAGAACTTTCAGACTCATATTGTTCCTTTTGGTGTGATTTTTTTATCCACTAATTTCCGTGCAGTTAGTTTGTACTTTTTTCAAATTACATTTCTTTTGGTATAGGAAATGTGCGGGAGTGGCTATATGGAAGCTTTTTAGATTAATGCAAATGATGTCGTCATTGCAAGCAAAATAAATTACTTGGTGTATTTTTTTATGGAATTCAAGGATGTTCTCCCTCTTCTTTTTTTTGTTAATTACTAACCATTTACATTTCTGAATGTGAAGACCACAATTCTCCTTCGCTTAGATAATTTTTTGTTCGCTTGGAATTTCGGTCAAGTAGCTATCTAGGGAAAGCTTGGGCTCGAAAGGCTTACACCAGGTGAATTTCTATGAAGAACTTTCACACTCATATATTGTTCCTTTTGGTGTGATTTTTTTATCCAGTAATTTCCGTGTGGTTTGTACTTTTTTCAAATTACATTTCTTTTGGTACTTGAAATGTGTGGGAGTGGCTATATGGAAGCTTTTTAGATTGATGCAAGTGATGCCATCATTGCATGCAAATTAAATTACTTGATGTATTTTTTTTTATGGAATTCAAGGATGTTCTCCCTCTTCTTTTTTTTGTTAAGTACTAACCATTTACATTTCTGAATGTGAAGACCACAATTCTCCTTTGCTTAGATAATTTTTTGTTCGCTTGGAATTTCGGTCCAGTAGCTATCTGTGAGAGCTTGGGCTCCAAAGCCTTACGCCAAGTGAATTTCTATGAAGAACTTTCAGACTCATATTGTTCCTTTTGGTGTGATTTTTTTATCCACTAATTTCCGTGCAGTTAGTTTGTACTTTTTTCAAATTACATTTCTTTTGGTATAGGAAATGTGCGGGAGTGGCTATATGGAAGCTTTTTAGATTAATGCAACTGATGTCGTCATTGCAAGCAAAATAAATTACTTGGTGTATTTTTTTATGGAATTCAAGGATGTTCTCCCTCTTCTTTTTTTTGTTAAGTACTAACCATTTACATTTCTGAATGTGAAGACCACAATTCTCCTTTGCTTAGATAATTTTTTGTTCGCTTGGAATTTCGGTCCAGTAGCTATCTGTGAGAGCTTGGGCTCCAAAGCCTTACGCCAAGTGAATTTCTATGAAGAACTTTCAGACTCATATTGTTCCTTTTGGTGTGATTTTTTTATCCACTAATTTCCGTGCAGTTAGTTTGTACTTTTTTCAAATTACATTTCTTTTGGTATAGGAAATGTGCGGGAGTGGCTATATGGAAGCTTTTTAGATTAATGCAAATGATGTCGTCATTGCAAGCAAAATAAATTACTTGGTGTATTTTTTATGGAATTCAAGGATGTTCTCCCTCTTCTTTTTTTTGTTAATTACTAACCATTTACATTTCTGAATGTGAAGACCACAATTCTCCTTCGCTTAGATAATTTTTTGTTCGCTTGGAATTTCGGTCAAGTAGCTATCTAGGGAAAGCTTGGGCTCGAAAGCTTACACCAGGTGAATTTCTATGAAGAACTTTCACACTCATATATTGTTCCTTTTGGTGTGATTTTTTTATCCAGTAATTTCCGTGTGGTTGTACTTTTTTCAAATTACATTTCTTTTGGTACTTGAAATGTGTGGGAGTGGCTATATGGAAGCTTTTTAGATTGATGCAAGTGATGCCATCATTGCATGCAAATTAAATTACTTGATGTATTTTTTTTTATGGAATTCAAGGATGTTCTCCCTCTTCTTTTTTTTGTTAAGTACTAACCATTTACATTTCTGAATGTGAAGACCACAATTCTCCTTTGCTTAGATAATTTTTTGTTCGCTTGGAATTTCGGTCCAGTAGCTATCTGTGAGAGCTTGGGCTCCAAAGCCTTACGCCAAGTGAATTTCTATGAAGAACTTTCAGACTCATATTGTTCCTTTTGGTGTGATTTTTTTATCCACTAATTTCCGTGCAGTTAGTTTGTACTTTTTTCAAATTACATTTCTTTTGGTATAGGAAATGTGCGGGAGTGGCTATATGGAAGCTTTTTAGATTAATGCAACTGATGTCGTCATTGCAAGCAAAATAAATTACTTGGTGTATTTTTTTTATGGAATTCAAGGATGTTCTCCCTCTTCTTTTTTTTGTTAAGTACTAACCATTTACATTTCTGAATGTGAAGACCACAATTCTCCTTTGCTTAGATAATTTTTTGTTCGCTTGGAATTTCGGTCCAGTAGCTATCTGTGAGAGCTTGGGCTCCAAAGCCTTACGCCAAGTGAATTTCTATGAAGAACTTTCAGACTCATATTGTTCCTTTTGGTGTGATTTTTTTATCCACTAATTTCCGTGCAGTTAGTTTGTACTTTTTTCAAATTACATTTCTTTTGGTATAGGAAATGTGCGGGAGTGGCTATATGGAAGCTTTTTAGATTAATGCAAATGATGTCGTCATTGCAAGCAAAATAAATTACTTGGTGTATTTTTTTATGGAATTCAAGGATGTTCTCCCTCTTCTTTTTTTTGTTAATTACTAACCATTTACATTTCTGAATGTGAAGACCACAATTCTCCTTCGCTTAGATAATTTTTTGTTCGCTTGGAATTTCGGTCAAGTAGCTATCTAGGGAAAGCTTGGGCTCGAAAGGCTTACACCAGGTGAATTTCTATGAAGAACTTTCACACTCATATATTGTTCCTTTTGGTGTGATTTTTTTATCCAGTAATTTCCGTGTGGTTTGTACTTTTTTCAAATTACATTTCTTTTGGTACTTGAAATGTGTGGGAGTGGCTATATGGAAGCTTTTTAGATTGATGAGAGTGATGCCATCATTGCATGCAAATTAAATTACTTGATGTATTTTTTTTTATGGAATTCAAGGATGTTCTCCCTCTTCTTTTTTTTGTTAAGTACTAACCATTTACATTTCTGAATGTGAAGACCACAATTCTCCTTTGCTTAGATAATTTTTTGTTCGCTTGGAATTTCGGTCAGTAGCTATCTGTGAGAGCTTGGGCTCCAAAGCCTTACGCCAAGTGAATTTCTATGAAGAACTTTCAGACTCATATTGTTCCTTTTGGTGTGATTTTTTTATCCACTAATTTCCGTGCAGTTAGTTTGTACTTTTTTCAAATTACATTTCTTTTGGTATAGGAAATGTGCGGGAGTGGCTATATGGAAGCTTTTTAGATTAATGCAACTGATGTCGTCATTGCAAGCAAAATAAATTACTTGGTGTATTTTTTTATGGAATTCAAGGATGTTCTCCCCTCTTCTTTTTTTTGTTAAGTACTAACCATTTACATTTCTGAATGTGAAGACCACAATTCTCCTTTGCTTAGATAATTTTTTGTTCGCTTGGAATTTCGGTCCAGTAGCTATCTGTGAGAGCTTGGGCTCCAAAGCCTTACGCCAAGTGAATTTCTATGAAGAACTTTCAGACTCATATTGTTCCTTTTGGTGTGATTTTTTTATCCACTAATTTCCGTGCAGTTAGTTTGTACTTTTTTCAAATTACATTTCTTTTGGTATAGGAAATGTGCGGGAGTGGCTATATGGAAGCTTTTTAGATTAATGCAAATGATGTCGTCATTGCAAGCAAAATAAATTACTTGGTGTATTTTTTTATGGAATTCAAGGATGTTCTCCCTCTTCTTTTTTTTTGTTAATTACTAACCATTTACATTTCTGAATGTGAAGACCACAATTCTCCTTCGCTTAGATAATTTTTTGTTCGCTTGGAATTTCGGTCAAGTAGCTATCTAGGGAAAGCTTGGGCTCGAAAGGCTTACACCAGGTGAATTTCTATGAAGAACTTTCACACTCATATATTGTTCCTTTTGGTGTGATTTTTTTATCCAGTAATTTCCGTGTGGTTTGTACTTTTTTCAAATTACATTTCTTTTGGTACTTGAAATGTGTGGGAGTGGCTATATGGAAGCTTTTTAGATTGATGAGAGTGATGCCATCATTGCATGCAAATTAAATTACTTGATGTATTTTTTTTTATGGAATTCAAGGATGTTCTCCCTCTTCTTTTTTTTGTTAAGTACTAACCATTTACATTTCTGAATGTGAAGACCACAATTCTCCTTTGCTTAGATAATTTTTTGTTCGCTTGGAATTTCGGTCCAGTAGCTATCTGTGAGAGCTTGGGCTCCAAAGCCTTACGCCAAGTGAATTTCTATGAAGAACTTTCAGACTCATATTGTTCCTTTTGGTGTGATTTTTTTATCCACTAATTTCCGTGCAGTTAGTTTGTACTTTTTTCAAATTACATTTCTTTTGGTATAGGAAATGTGCGGGAGTGGCTATATGGAAGCTTTTTAGATTAATGCAACTGATGTCGTCATTGCAAGCAAAATAAATTACTTGGTGTATTTTTTTTATGGAATTCAAGGATGTTCTCCCTCTTCTTTTTTTTGTTAAGTACTAACCATTTACATTTCTGAATGTGAAGACCACAATTCTCCTTTGCTTAGATAATTTTTTGTTCGCTTGGAATTTCGGTCCAGTAGCTATCTGTGAGAGCTTGGGCTCCAAAGCCTTACGCCAAGTGAATTTCTATGAAGAACTTTCAGACTCATATTGTTCCTTTTGGTGTGATTTTTTTTATCCACTAATTTCCGTGCAGTTAGTTTGTACTTTTTTCAAATTACATTTCTTTTGGTATAGGAAATGTGCGGGAGTGGCTATATGGAAGCTTTTTAGATTAATGCAACTGATGTCGTCATTGCAAGCAAAATAAATTACTTGGTGTATTTTTTTATGGAATTCAAGGATGTTCTCCCTCTTCTTTTTTTTGTTAAGTACTAACCATTTACATTTCTGAATGTGAAGACCACAATTCTCCTTTGCTTAGATAATTTTTTGTTCGCTTGGAATTTCGGTCCAGTAGCTATCTGTGAGAGCTTGGGCTCCAAAGCCTTACGCCAAGTGAATTTCTATGAAGAACTTTCAGACTCATATTGTTCCTTTTGGTGTGATTTTTTTATCCACTAATTTCCGTGCAGTTAGTTTGTACTTTTTTCAAATTACATTTCTTTTGGTATAGGAAATGTGCGGGAGTGGCTATATGGAAGCTTTTTAGATTAATGCAAATGATGTCGTCATTGCAAGCAAAATAAATTACTTGGTGTATTTTTTTATGGAATTCAAGGATGTTCTCCCTCTTCTTTTTTTTGTTAATTACTAACCATTTACATTTCTGAATGTGAAGACCACAATTCTCCTTCGCTTAGATAATTTTTTGTTCGCTTGGAATTTCGGTCAAGTAGCTATCTAGGGAAAGCTTGGGCTCGAAAGGCTTACACCAGGTGAATTTCTATGAAGAACTTTCACACTCATATATTGTTCCTTTTGGTGTGATTTTTTTATCCAGTAATTTCCGTGTGGTTTGTACTTTTTTCAAATTACATTTCTTTTGGTACTTGAAATGTGTGGGAGTGGCTATATGGAAGCTTTTTAGATTGATGCAAGTGATGCCATCATTGCATGCAAATTAAATTACTTGATGTATTTTTTTTTATGGAATTCAAGGATGTTCTCCCTCTTCTTTTTTTTGTTAAGTACTAACCATTTACATTTCTGAATGTGAAGACCACAATTCTCCTTTGCTTAGATAATTTTTTGTTCGCTTGGAATTTCGGTCCAGTAGCTATCTGTGAGAGCTTGGGCTCCAAAGCCTTACGCCAAGTGAATTTCTATGAAGAACTTTCAGACTCATATTGTTCCTTTTGGTGTGATTTTTTTATCCACTAATTTCCGTGCAGTTAGTTTGTACTTTTTTCAAATTACATTTCTTTTGGTATAGGAAATGTGCGGGAGTGGCTATATGGAAGCTTTTTAGATTAATGCAACTGATGTCGTCATTGCAAGCAAAATAAATTACTTGGTGTATTTTTTTATGGAATTCAAGGATGTTCTCCCTCTTCTTTTTTTTGTTAAGTACTAACCATTTACATTTCTGAATGTGAAGACCACAATTCTCCTTTGCTTAGATAATTTTTTGTTCGCTTGGAATTTCGGTCCAGTAGCTATCTGTGAGAGCTTGGGCTCCAAAGCCTTACGCCAAGTGAATTTCTATGAAGAACTTTCAGACTCATATTGTTCCTTTTGGTGTGATTTTTTTATCCACTAATTTCCGTGCAGTTAGTTTGTACTTTTTTCAAATTACATTTCTTTTGGTATAGGAAATGTGCGGGAGTGGCTATATGGAAGCTTTTTAGATTAATGCAAATGATGTCGTCATTGCAAGCAAAATAAATTACTTGGTGTATTTTTTTATGGAATTCAAGGATGTTCTCCCTCTTCTTTTTTTTGTTAATTACTAACCATTTACATTTCTGAATGTGAAGACCACAATTCTCCTTCGCTTAGATAATTTTTTGTTCGCTTGGAATTTCGGTCAAGTAGCTATCTAGGGAAAGCTTGGGCTCGAAAGGCTTACACCAGGTGAATTTCTATGAAGAACTTTCACACTCATATATTGTTCCTTTTGGTGTGATTTTTTTTATCCAGTAATTTCCGTGTGGTTTGTACTTTTTTCAAATTACATTTCTTTTGGTACTTGAAATGTGTGGGAGTGGCTATATGGAAGCTTTTTAGATTGATGCAAGTGATGCCATCATTGCATGCAAATTAAATTACTTGATGTATTTTTTTTTATGGAATTCAAGGATGTTCTCCCTCTTCTTTTTTTTGTTAAGTACTAACCATTTACATTTCTGAATGTGAAGACCACAATTCTCCTTTGCTTAGATAATTTTTTGTTCGCTTTGGAATTTCGGTCCAGTAGCTATCTGTGAGAGCTTGGGCTCCAAAGCCTTACGCCAAGTGAATTTCTATGAAGAACTTTCAGACTCATATTGTTCCTTTTGGTGTGATTTTTTTATCCACTAATTTCCGTGCAGTTAGTTTGTACTTTTTTCAAATTACATTTCTTTTGGTATAGGAAATGTGCGGGAGTGGCTATATGGAAGCTTTTTAGATTAATGCAACTGATGTCGTCATTGCAAGCAAAATAAATTACTTGGTGTATTTTTTTATGGAATTCAAGGATGTTCTCCCTCTTCTTTTTTTTGTTAAGTACTAACCATTTACATTTCTGAATGTGAAGACCACAATTCTCCTTTGCTTAGATAATTTTTTGTTCGCTTGGAATTTCGGTCCAGTAGCTATCTGTGAGAGCTTGGGCTCCAAAGCCTTACGCCAAGTGAATTTCTATGAAGAACTTTCAGACTCATATTGTTCCTTTTGGTGTGATTTTTTTATCCACTAATTTCCGTGCAGTTAGTTTGTACTTTTTTCAAATTACATTTCTTTTGGTATAGGAAATGTGCGGGAGTGGCTATATGGAAGCTTTTTAGATTAATGCAAATGATGTCGTCATTGCAAGCAAAATAAATTACTTGGTGTATTTTTTTATGGAATTCAAGGATGTTCTCCCTCTTCTTTTTTTTGTTAATTACTAACCATTTACATTTCTGAATGTGAAGACCACAATTCTCCTTCGCTTAGATAATTTTTTGTTCGCTTGGAATTTCGGTCAAGTAGCTATCTAGGGAAAGCTTGGGCTCGAAAGGCTTACACCAGGTGAATTTCTATGAAGAACTTTCACACTCATATATTGTTCCTTTTGGTGTGATTTTTTTATCCAGTAATTTCCGTGTGGTTTGTACTTTTTTCAAATTACATTTCTTTTGGTACTTGAAATGTGTGGGAGTGGCTATATGGAAGCTTTTTAGATTGATGCAAGTGATGCCATCATTGCATGCAAATTAAATTACTTGATGTATTTTTTTTTTATGGAATTCAAGGATGTTCTCCCTCTTCTTTTTTTTGTTAAGTACTAACCATTTACATTTCTGAATGTGAAGACCACAATTCTCCTTTGCTTAGATAATTTTTTGTTCGCTTGGAATTTCGGTCCAGTAGCTATCTGTGAGAGCTTGGGCTCCAAAGCCTTACGCCAAGTGAATTTCTATGAAGAACTTTCAGACTCATATTGTTCCTTTTGGTGTGATTTTTTTATCCACTAATTTCCGTGCAGTTAGTTTGTACTTTTTTCAAATTACATTTCTTTTGGTATAGGAAATGTGCGGGAGTGGCTATATGGAAGCTTTTTAGATTAATGCAACTGATGTCGTCATTGCAAGCAAAATAAATTACTTGGTGTATTTTTTTATGGAATTCAAGGATGTTCTCCCTCTTCTTTTTTTTGTTAAGTACTAACCATTTACATTTCTGAATGTGAAGACCACAATTCTCCTTTGCTTAGATAATTTTTTGTTCGCTTGGAATTTCGGTCCAGTAGCTATCTGTGAGAGCTTGGGCTCCAAAGCCTTACGCCAAGTGAATTTCTATGAAGAACTTTCAGACTCATATTGTTCCTTTTGGTGTGATTTTTTTATCCACTAATTTCCGTGCAGTTAGTTTGTACTTTTTTCAAATTACATTTCTTTTGGTATAGGAAATGTGCGGGAGTGGCTATATGGAAGCTTTTTAGATTAATGCAAATGATGTCGTCATTGCAAGCAAAATAAATTACTTGGTGTATTTTTTTATGGAATTCAAGGATGTTCTCCCCTCTTCTTTTTTTTGTTAATTACTAACCATTTACATTTCTGAATGTGAAGACCACAATTCTCCTTCGCTTAGATAATTTTTTGTTCGCTTGGAATTTCGGTCAAGTAGCTATCTAGGGAAAGCTTGGGCTCGAAAGGCTTACACCAGGTGAATTTCTATGAAGAACTTTCACACTCATATATTGTTCCTTTTGGTGTGATTTTTTTATCCAGTAATTTCCGTGTGGTTTGTACTTTTTTCAAATTACATTTCTTTTGGTACTTGAAATGTGTGGGAGTGGCTATATGGAAGCTTTTTAGATTGATGAGAGTGATGCCATCATTGCATGCAAATTAAATTACTTGATGTATTTTTTTTTATGGAATTCAAGGATGTTCTCCCTCTTCTTTTTTTTGTTAAGTACTAACCATTTACATTTCTGAATGTGAAGACCACAATTCTCCTTTGCTTAGATAATTTTTTGTTCGCTTGGAATTTCGGTCCAGTAGCTATCTGTGAGAGCTTGGGCTCCAAAGCCTTACGCCAAGTGAATTTCTATGAAGAACTTTCAGACTCATATTGTTCCTTTTGGTGTGATTTTTTTATCCACTAATTTCCGTGCAGTTAGTTTGTACTTTTTTCAAATTACATTTCTTTTGGTATAGGAAATGTGCGGGAGTGGCTATATGGAAGCTTTTTAGATTAATGCAACTGATGTCGTCATTGCAAGCAAAATAAATTACTTGGTGTATTTTTTTATGGAATTCAAGGATGTTCTCCCTCTTCTTTTTTTTGTTAAGTACTAACCATTTACATTTCTGAATGTGAAGACCACAATTCTCCTTTGCTTAGATAATTTTTTGTTCGCTTGGAATTTCGGTCCAGTAGCTATCTGTGAGAGCTTGGGCTCCAAAGCCTTACGCCAAGTGAATTTCTATGAAGAACTTTCAGACTCATATTGTTCCTTTTGGTGTGATTTTTTTATCCACTAATTTCCGTGCAGTTAGTTTGTACTTTTTTCAAATTACATTTCTTTTGGTATAGGAAATGTGCGGGAGTGGCTATATGGAAGCTTTTTAGATTAATGCAAATGATGTCGTCATTGCAAGCAAAATAAATTACTTGGTGTATTTTTTTATGGAATTCAAGGATGTTCTCCCTCTTCTTTTTTTTTGTTAATTACTAACCATTTACATTTCTGAATGTGAAGACCACAATTCTCCTTCGCTTAGATAATTTTTTGTTCGCTTGGAATTTCGGTCAAGTAGCTATCTAGGGAAAGCTTGGGCTCGAAAGGCTTACACCAGGTGAATTTCTATGAAGAACTTTCACACTCATATATTGTTCCTTTTGGTGTGATTTTTTTATCCAGTAATTTCCGTGTGGTTTGTACTTTTTTCAAATTACATTTCTTTTGGTACTTGAAATGTGTGGGAGTGGCTATATGGAAGCTTTTTAGATTGATGAGAGTGATGCCATCATTGCATGCAAATTAAATTACTTGATGTATTTTTTTTTATGGAATTCAAGGATGTTCTCCCTCTTCTTTTTTTTGTTAAGTACTAACCATTTACATTTCTGAATGTGAAGACCACAATTCTCCTTTGCTTAGATAATTTTTTGTTCGCTTGGAATTTCGGTCCAGTAGCTATCTGTGAGAGCTTGGGCTCCAAAGCCTTACGCCAAGTGAATTTCTATGAAGAACTTTCAGACTCATATTGTTCCTTTTGGTGTGATTTTTTTATCCACTAATTTCCGTGCAGTTAGTTTGTACTTTTTTCAAATTACATTTCTTTTGGTATAGGAAATGTGCGGGAGTGGCTATATGGAAGCTTTTTAGATTAATGCAACTGATGTCGTCATTGCAAGCAAAATAAATTACTTGGTGTATTTTTTTATGGAATTCAAGGATGTTCTCCCTCTTCTTTTTTTTGTTAAGTACTAACCATTTACATTTCTGAATGTGAAGACCACAATTCTCCTTTGCTTAGATAATTTTTTGTTCGCTTGGAATTTCGGTCCAGTAGCTATCTGTGAGAGCTTGGGCTCCAAAGCCTTACGCCAAGTGAATTTCTATGAAGAACTTTCAGACTCATATTGTTCCTTTTGGTGTGATTTTTTTATCCACTAATTTCCGTGCAGTTAGTTTGTACTTTTTTCAAATTACATTTCTTTTGGTATAGGAAATGTGCGGGAGTGGCTATATGGAAGCTTTTTAGATTAATGCAACTGATGTCGTCATTGCAAGCAAAATAAATTACTTGGTGTATTTTTTTATGGAATTCAAGGATGTTCTCCCTCTTCTTTTTTTTGTTAAGTACTAACCATTTACATTTCTGAATGTGAAGACCACAATTCTCCTTTGCTTAGATAATTTTTTGTTCGCTTGGAATTTCGGTCCAGTAGCTATCTGTGAGAGCTTGGGCTCCAAAGCCTTACGCCAAGTGAATTTCTATGAAGAACTTTCAGACTCATATTGTTCCTTTTGGTGTGATTTTTTTATCCACTAATTTCCGTGCAGTTAGTTTGTACTTTTTTCAAATTACATTTCTTTTGGTATAGGAAATGTGCGGGAGTGGCTATATGGAAGCTTTTTAGATTAATGCAAATGATGTCGTCATTGCAAGCAAAATAAATTACTTGGTGTATTTTTTTATGGAATTCAAGGATGTTCTCCCTCTTCTTTTTTTTGTTAATTACTAACCATTTACATTTCTGAATGTGAAGACCACAATTCTCCTTCGCTTAGATAATTTTTTGTTCGCTTGGAATTTCGGTCAAGTAGCTATCTAGGGAAAGCTTGGGCTCGAAAGGCTTACACCAGGTGAATTTCTATGAAGAACTTTCACACTCATATATTGTTCCTTTTGGTGTGATTTTTTTATCCAGTAATTTCCGTGTGGTTTGTACTTTTTTCAAATTACATTTCTTTTGGTACTTGAAATGTGTGGGAGTGGCTATATGGAAGCTTTTTAGATTGATGCAAGTGATGCCATCATTGCATGCAAATTAAATTACTTGATGTATTTTTTTTTATGGAATTCAAGGATGTTCTCCCTCTTCTTTTTTTTGTTAAGTACTAACCATTTACATTTCTGAATGTGAAGACCACAATTCTCCTTTGCTTAGATAATTTTTTGTTCGCTTGGAATTTCGGTCCAGTAGCTATCTGTGAGAGCTTGGGCTCCAAAGCCTTACGCCAAGTGAATTTCTATGAAGAACTTTCAGACTCATATTGTTCCTTTTGGTGTGATTTTTTATCCACTAATTTCCGTGCAGTTAGTTTGTACTTTTTTCAAATTACATTTCTTTTGGTATAGGAAATGTGCGGGAGTGGCTATATGGAAGCTTTTTAGATTAATGCAACTGATGTCGTCATTGCAAGCAAAATAAATTACTTGGTGTATTTTTTTATGGAATTCAAGGATGTTCTCCCTCTTCTTTTTTTTGTTAAGTACTAACCATTTACATTTCTGAATGTGAAGACCACAATTCTCCTTTGCTTAGATAATTTTTTGTTCGCTTGGAATTTCGGTCCAGTAGCTATCTGTGAGAGCTTGGGCTCCAAAGCCTTACGCCAAGTGAATTTCTATGAAGAACTTTCAGACTCATATTGTTCCTTTTGGTGTGATTTTTTTATCCACTAATTTCCGTGCAGTTAGTTTGTACTTTTTTTCAAATTACATTTCTTTTGGTATAGGAAATGTGCGGGAGTGGCTATATGGAAGCTTTTTAGATTAATGCAAATGATGTCGTCATTGCAAGCAAAATAAATTACTTGGTGTATTTTTTTATGGAATTCAAGGATGTTCTCCCTCTTCTTTTTTTTGTTAATTACTAACCATTTACATTTCTGAATGTGAAGACCACAATTCTCCTTCGCTTAGATAATTTTTTGTTCGCTTGGAATTTCGGTCAAGTAGCTATCTAGGGAAAGCTTGGGCTCGAAAGGCTTACACCAGGTGAATTTCTATGAAGAACTTTCACACTCATATATTGTTCCTTTTGGTGTGATTTTTTTATCCAGTAATTTCCGTGTGGTTTGTACTTTTTTCAAATTACATTTCTTTTGGTACTTGAAATGTGTGGGAGTGGCTATATGGAAGCTTTTTAGATTGATGCAAGTGATGCCATCATTGCATGCAAATTAAATTACTTGATGTATTTTTTTTTATGGAATTCAAGGATGTTCTCCCTCTTCTTTTTTTTGTTAAGTACTAACCATTTACATTTCTGAATGTGAAGACCACAATTCTCCTTTGCTTAGATAATTTTTTGTTCGCTTGGAATTTCGGTCCAGTAGCTATCTGTGAGAGCTTGGGCTCCAAAGCCTTACGCCAAGTGAATTTCTATGAAGAACTTTCAGACTCATATTGTTCCTTTTGGTGTGATTTTTTTATCCACTAATTTCCGTGCAGTTAGTTTGTACTTTTTTCAAATTACATTTCTTTTGGTATAGGAAATGTGCGGGAGTGGCTATATGGAAGCTTTTTAGATTAATGCAACTGATGTCGTCATTGCAAGCAAATAAATTACTTGGTGTATTTTTTTATGGAATTCAAGGATGTTCTCCCTCTTCTTTTTTTTGTTAAGTACTAACCATTTACATTTCTGAATGTGAAGACCACAATTCTCCTTTGCTTAGATAATTTTTTGTTCGCTTGGAATTTCGGTCCAGTAGCTATCTGTGAGAGCTTGGGCTCCAAAGCCTTACGCCAAGTGAATTTCTATGAAGAACTTTCAGACTCATATTGTTCCTTTTGGTGTGATTTTTTTTATCCACTAATTTCCGTGCAGTTAGTTTGTACTTTTTTCAAATTACATTTCTTTTGGTATAGGAAATGTGCGGGAGTGGCTATATGGAAGCTTTTTAGATTAATGCAAATGATGTCGTCATTGCAAGCAAAATAAATTACTTGGTGTATTTTTTTATGGAATTCAAGGATGTTCTCCCTCTTCTTTTTTTTGTTAATTACTAACCATTTACATTTCTGAATGTGAAGACCACAATTCTCCTTCGCTTAGATAATTTTTTGTTCGCTTGGAATTTCGGTCAAGTAGCTATCTAGGGAAAGCTTGGGCTCGAAAGGCTTACACCAGGTGAATTTCTATGAAGAACTTTCACACTCATATATTGTTCCTTTTGGTGTGATTTTTTTATCCAGTAATTTCCGTGTGGTTTGTACTTTTTTCAAATTACATTTCTTTTGGTACTTGAAATGTGTGGGAGTGGCTATATGGAAGCTTTTTAGATTGATGCAAGTGATGCCATCATTGCATGCAAATTAAATTACTTGATGTATTTTTTTTTATGGAATTCAAGGATGTTCTCCCTCTTCTTTTTTTTGTTAAGTACTAACCATTTACATTTCTGAATGTGAAGACCACAATTCTCCTTTGCTTAGATAATTTTTTGTTCGCTTGGAATTTCGGTCCAGTAGCTATCTGTGAGAGCTTGGGCTCCAAAGCCTTACGCCAAGTGAATTTCTATGAAGAACTTTCAGACTCATATTGTTCCTTTTGGTGTGATTTTTTTATCCACTAATTTCCGTGCAGTTAGTTTGTACTTTTTTCAAATTACATTTCTTTTGGTATAGGAAATGTGCGGGAGTGGCTATATGAAAGCTTTTTAGATTAATGCAACTGATGTCGTCATTGCAAGCAAAATAAATTACTTGGTGTATTTTTTTATGGAATTCAAGGATGTTCTCCCTCTTCTTTTTTTTCTTAAGTACTAACCATTTACATTTCTGAATGTGAAGACCACAATTCTCCTTTGCTTAGATAATTTTTTGTTCGCTTGGAATTTCGGTCCAGTAGCTATCTGTGAGAGCTTGGGCTCCAAAGCCTTACGCCAAGTGAATTTCTATGAAGAACTTTCAGACTCATATTGTTCCTTTTGGTGTGATTTTTTTATCCACTAATTTCCGTGCAGTTAGTTTGTACTTTTTTCAAATTACATTTCTTTTGGTATAGGAAATGTGCGGGAGTGGCTATATGGAAGCTTTTTAGATTAATGCAAATGATGTCGTCATTGCAAGCAAAATAAATTACTTGGTGTATTTTTTTATGGAATTCAAGGATGTTCTCCCTCTTCTTTTTTTTGTTAATTACTAACCATTTACATTTCTGAATGTGAAGACCACAATTCTCCTTCGCTTAGATAATTTTTTGTTCGCTTGGAATTTCGGTCAAGTAGCTATCTAGGGAAAGCTTGGGCTCGAAAGGCTTACACCAGGTGAATTTCTATGAAGAACTTTCACACTCATATATTGTTCCTTTTGGTGTGATTTTTTTATCCAGTAATTTCCCGCGTGGTTTGTACTTTTTTCAAATTACATTTCTTTTGGTACTTGAAATGTGTGGGAGTGGCTATATGGAAGCTTTTTAGATTGATGCAAGTGATGCCATCATTGCATGCAAATTAAATTACTTGATGTATTTTTTTTTATGGAATTCAAGGATGTTCTCCCTCTTCTTTTTTTTGTTAAGTACTAACCATTTACATTTCTGAATGTGAAGACCACAATTCTCCTTTGCTTAGATAATTTTTTGTTCGCTTGGAATTTCGGTCCAGTAGCTATCTGTGAGAGCTTGGGCTCCAAAGCCTTACGCCAAGTGAATTTCTATGAAGAACTTTCAGACTCATATTGTTCCTTTTGGTGTGATTTTTTTATCCACTAATTTCCGTGCAGTTAGTTTGTACTTTTTTCAAATTACATTTCTTTTGGTATAGGAAATGTGCGGGAGTGGCTATATGGAAGCTTTTTAGATTAATGCAACTGATGTCGTCATTGCAAGCAAAATAAATTACTTGGTGTATTTTTTTATGGAATTCAAGGATGTTCTCCCTCTTCTTTTTTTTGTTAAGTACTAACCATTTACATTTCTGAATGTGAAGACCACAATTCTCCTTTGCTTAGATAATTTTTTGTTCGCTTGGAATTTCGGTCCAGTAGCTATCTGTGAGAGCTTGGGCTCCAAAGCCTTACGCCAAGTGAATTTCTATGAAGAACTTTCAGACTCATATTGTTCCTTTTGGTGTGATTTTTTTATCCACTAATTTCCGTGCAGTTAGTTTGTACTTTTTTCAAATTACATTTCTTTTGGTATAGGAAATGTGCGGGAGTGGCTATATGGAAGCTTTTTAGATTAATGCAACTGATGTCGTCATTGCAAGCAAAATAAATTACTTGGTGTATTTTTTTATGGAATTCAAGGATGTTCTCCCTCTTCTTTTTTTTGTTAAGTACTAACCATTTACATTTCTGAATGTGAAGACCACAATTCTCCTTTGCTTAGATAATTTTTTGTTCGCTTGGAATTTCGGTCCAGTAGCTATCTGTGAGAGCTTGGGCTCCAAAGCCTTACGCCAAGTGAATTTCTATGAAGAACTTTCAGACTCATATTGTTCCTTTTGGTGTGATTTTTTTATCCACTAATTTCCATGCAGTTAGTTTGTACTTTTTTCAAATTACATTTCTTTTGGTATAGGAAATGTGCGGGAGTGGCTATATGGAAGCTTTTTAGATTAATGCAAATGATGTCGTCATTGCAAGCAAATTAAATTACTTGGTGTATTTTTTTTATGGAATTCAAGGATGTTCTCCCTCTTCTTTTTTTTGTTAATTACTAACCATTTACATTTCTGAATGTGAAGACCACAATTCTCCTTCGCTTAGATAATTTTTTGTTCGCTTGGAATTTCGGTCAAGTAGCTATCTAGGGAAAGCTTGGGCTCGAAAGGCTTACACCAGGTGAATTTCTATGAAGAACTTTCACACTCATATATTGTTCCTTTTGGTGTGATTTTTTTATCCAGTAATTTCCGCGTAGTTTGTACTTTTTTCAAATTACATTTCTTTTGGTACTTGAAATGTGTGGGAGTGGCTATATGGAAGCTTTTTAGATTGATGCAAGTGATGCCATCATTGCATGCAAATTAAATTACTTGATGTATTTTTTTTTATGGAATTCAAGGATGTTCTCCCTCTTTTTTTTGTTAAGTACTAACCATTTACATTTCTGAATGTGAAGACCACAATTCTCACACTCATATATTGTTCCTTTTGGTGTGATATTTTTATCCAGTAATTTCCGTGTAGTTTGTACTTTTTATTATTACAGTTCTTTTGGTACTTTGATTGTGTGGGAGTGGCTATATGGAAGCTTTTTTGATTGTTGGCAGTGATGCATCATTGATGCACAATTAAATTACTTTATGTATTTTTTTTTATGGAATTCAAGGATGTTCTCCCTCTTTTTTTTGTTAAGTATAACCATTTACATTTCTGAATGTGAAGACCACAATTCTCCTTTGCTTAGATAATTTTTTGTTCGCTTGGATTTTCGGTCAGTAGCTATCTGTGAGTACTTGGGCTCCAAAGCCTTACGCCAGGTGAATTTTCTATGAAGAACTTTCAGACTAATATTGTTATTTTGGGTGATTTTTTTATCCCACCTATTTCCGTTGCAGTTATGTGAGTTCTTTTTCAAATTACATTTCTTTTGGGTATAGGAAAATGTGCGGGAGTGGCTTTATGGAAGCTTTTTAGATTAATGACAATGATGTGTCTTTGGCAAGCAAAATAAAGTACTTGGTGGTATTTTTTTATTGGTATTTCAAGGATTGTTCTCCCTCTTCTTTTTTGTGGCTAAGTACTACCATTTACATTTGAATGTGAAGGACCCCAATTCTCATTTGCTTAGATAATTTTTTGTTCGCTTGGAATTTCGGTCCAGTAGCTATCTGTGAGAGCTTGGGCTCCAAAGCCTTACGCCAAGTGAATTTCTATGAAGAACTTTCAGACTCATATTGTTCCTTTTGGTGTGATTTTTTTATCCACTAATTTCCGTGCAGTTAGTTTGTACTTTTTTCAAATTACATTTCTTTTGGTATACGGAAATGTGCGGGAGTGGCTATATGGAAGCTTTTTAGATTAATGCAAATGATGTCGTCATTGCAAGCAAAATAAATTACTTGGTGTATTTTTTTATGGAATTCAAGGATGTTCTCCCTCTTCTTTTTTTTTGTTAATTACTAACCATTTACATTTCTGAATGTGAAGACCACAATTCTCTTCGCTTAGATAATTTTTTGTTCGCTTGGAATTTCGGTCAAGTAGCTATCTAGGGAAAGCTTGGGCTCGAAAGGCTTACACCAGGTGAATTTCTATGAGAACTTTCACACTCATATATTGTTCCTTTTGGTGTGATTTTTTTATCCAGTAATTTCCGTGTGGTTTGTACTTTTTTCAAATTACATTTCTTTTGGTACTTGAAATGTGTGGGAGTGGCTATATGGAAGCTTTTTAGATTGATGCAAGTGATGCCATCATTGCATGCAAATTAAATTACTTGATGTATTTTTTTTTATGGAATTCAAGGATGTTCTCCCTCTTCTTTTTTTTGTTAAGTACTAACCATTTACATTTCTGAATGTGAAGACCACAATTCTCCTTTGCTTAGATAATTTTTTGTTCGCTTGGAATTTCGGTCCAGTAGCTATCTGTGAGAGCTTGGGCTCCAAAGCCTTACGCCAAGTGAATTTCTATGAAGAACTTTCAGACTCATATTGTTCCTTTTGGTGTGATTTTTTTATCCACTAATTTCCGTGCAGTTAGTTTGTACTTTTTTCAAATTACATTTCTTTTGGTATAGGAAATGTGCGGGAGTGGCTATATGGAAGCTTTTTAGATTAATGCAACTGATGTCGTCATTGCAAAGCAAAATAAATTACTTGGTGTATTTTTTTATGGAATTCAAGGATGTTCTCCCTCTTCTTTTTTTTGTTAAGTACTAACCATTTTACATTTCTGAATGTGAAGACCACAATTCTCCTTTGCTTAGATAATTTTTGTTCGCTTGGAATTTCGGTCCAGTAGCTATCTGTGAGAGCTTGGGCTCCAAAGCCTTACGCCAAGTGAATTTCTATGAAGAACTTTCAGACTCATATTGTTCCTTTTGGTGTGATTTTTTTATCCACTAATTTCCGTGCAGTTAGTTTGTACTTTTTTCAAATTACATTTCTTTTGGTATAGGAAATGTGCGGGAGTGGCTATATGGAAGCTTTTTAGATTAATGCAAATGATGTCGTCATTGCAAGCAAAATAAATTACTTGGTGTATTTTTTTATGGAATTCAAGGATGTTCTCCCTCTTCTTTTTTTTGTTAATTACTAACCATTTACATTTCTGAATGTGAAGACCACAATTCTCCTTCGCTTAGATAATTTTTTGTTCGCTTGGAATTTCGGTCAAGTAGCTATCTAGGGAAAGCTTGGGCTCGAAAGGCTTACACCAGGTGAATTTCTATGAAGAACTTTCACACTCATATATTGTTCCTTTTGGTGTGATTTTTTTTATCCAGTAATTTCCGTGTGGTTTGTACTTTTTTCAAATTACATTTCTTTTGGTACTTGAAATGTGTGGGAGTGGCTATATGGAAGCTTTTTAGATTGATGCAAGTGATGCCATCATTGCATGCAAATTAAATTACTTGATGTATTTTTTTTTATGGAATTCAAGGATGTTCTCCCTCTTCTTTTTTTTGTTAAGTACTAACCATTTACATTTCTGAATGTGAAGACCACAATTCTCCTTTGCTTAGATAATTTTTTGTTCGCTTGGAATTTCGGTCCAGTAGCTATCTGTGAGAGCTTGGGCTCCAAAGCCTTACGCCAAGTGAATTTCTATGAAGAACTTTCAGACTCATATTGTTCCTTTTGGTGTGATTTTTTTATCCACTAATTTCCGTGCAGTTAGTTTGTACTTTTTTCAAATTACATTTCTTTTGGTATAGGAAATGTGCGGGAGTGGCTATATGGAAGCTTTTTAGATTAATGCAACTGATGTCGTCATTGCAAGCAAAATAAATTACTTGGTGTATTTTTTTATGGAATTCAAGGATGTTCTCCCTCTTCTTTTTTTTGTTAAGTACTAACCATTTACATTTCTGAATGTGAAGACCACAATTCTCCTTTGCTTAGATAATTTTTTGTTCGCTTGGAATTTCGGTCCAGTAGCTATCTGTGAGAGCTTGGGCTCCAAAGCCTTACGCCAAGTGAATTTCTATGAAGAACTTTCAGACTCATATTGTTCCTTTTGGTGTGATTTTTTTATCCACTAATTTCCGTGCAGTTAGTTTGTACTTTTTTCAAATTACATTTCTTTTGGTATAGGAAATGTGCGGGAGTGGCTATATGGAAGCTTTTTAGATTAATGCAACTGATGTCGTCATTGCAAGCAAAATAAATTACTTGGTGTATTTTTTTTATGGAATTCAAGGATGTTCTCCCTCTTCTTTTTTTTGTTAAGTACTAACCATTTACATTTCTGAATGTGAAGACCACAATTCTCCTTTGCTTAGATAATTTTTTGTTCGCTTGGAATTTCGGTCCAGTAGCTATCTGTGAGAGCTTGGGCTCCAAAGCCTTACGCCAAGTGAATTTCTATGAAGAACTTTCAGACTCATATTGTTCCTTTTGGTGTGATTTTTTTATCCACTAATTTCCGTGCAGTTAGTTTGTACTTTTTTCAAATTACATTTCTTTTGGTATAGGAAATGTGCGGGAGTGGCTATATGGAAGCTTTTTAGATTAATGCAAATGATGTCGTCATTGCAAGCAAAATAAATTACTTGGTGTATTTTTTTATGGAATTCAAGGATGTTCTCCCTCTTCTTTTTTTTGTTAATTACTAACCATTTACATTTCTGAATGTGAAGACCACAATTCTCCTTCGCTTAGATAATTTTTTGTTCGCTTGGAATTTCGGTCAAGTAGCTATCTAGGGAAAGCTTGGGCTCGAAAGGCTTACACCAGGTGAATTTCTATGAAGAACTTTCACACTCATATATTGTTCCTTTTGGTGTGATTTTTTTATCCAGTAATTTCCGTGTGGTTTGTACTTTTTTCAAATTACATTTCTTTTGGTACTTGAAATGTGTGGGAGTGGCTATATGGAAGCTTTTTAGATTGATGCAAGTGATGCCATCATTGCATGCAAATTAAATTACTTGATGTATTTTTTTTTATGGAATTCAAGGATGTTCTCCCTCTTCTTTTTTTGTTAAGTACTAACCATTTACATTTCTGAATGTGAAGACCACAATTCTCCTTTGCTTAGATAATTTTTTGTTCGCTTGGAATTTCGGTCCAGTAGCTATCTGTGAGAGCTTGGGCTCCAAAGCCTTACGCCAAGTGAATTTCTATGAAGAACTTTCAGACTCATATTGTTCCTTTTGGTGTGATTTTTTTATCCACTAATTTCCGTGCAGTTAGTTTGTACTTTTTTCAAATTACATTTCTTTTGGTATAGGAAATGTGCGGGAGTGGCTATATGGAAGCTTTTTAGATTAATGCAACTGATGTCGTCATTGCAAGCAAAATAAATTACTTGGTGTATTTTTTTATGGAATTCAAGGATGTTCTCCCTCTTCTTTTTTTTGTTAAGTACTAACCATTTACATTTCTGAATGTGAAGACCACAATTCTCCTTTGCTTAGATAATTTTTTGTTCGCTTGGAATTTCGGTCCAGTAGCTATCTGTGAGAGCTTGGGCTCCAAAGCCTTACGCCAAGTGAATTTCTATGAAGAACTTTCAGACTCATATTGTTCCTTTTGGTGTGATTTTTTTATCCACTAATTTCCGTGCAGTTAGTTTGTACTTTTTTCAAATTACATTTCTTTTGGTATAGGAAATGTGCGGGAGTGGCTATATGGAAGCTTTTTAGATTAATGCAAATGATGTCGTCATTGCAAGCAAAATAAATTACTTGGTGTATTTTTTTATGGAATTCAAGGATGTTCTCCCTCTTCTTTTTTTTGTTAATTACTAACCATTTACATTTCTGAATGTGAAGACCACAATTCTCCTTCGCTTAGATAATTTTTTGTTCGCTTGGAATTTCGGTCAAGTAGCTATCTAGGGAAAGCTTGGGCTCGAAAGGCTTACACCAGGTGAATTTCTATGAAGAACTTTCACACTCATATATTGTTCCTTTTGGTGTGATTTTTTTATCCAGTAATTTCCGTGTGGTTTGTACTTTTTTCAAATTACATTTCTTTTGGTACTTGAAATGTGTGGGAGTGGCTATATGGAAGCTTTTTAGATTGATGCAAGTGATGCCATCATTGCATGCAAATTAAATTACTTGATGTATTTTTTTTATGGAATTCAAGGATGTTCTCCCTCTTCTTTTTTTTGTTAAGTACTAACCATTTACATTTCTGAATGTGAAGACCACAATTCTCCTTTGCTTAGATAATTTTTTGTTCGCTTGGAATTTCGGTCCAGTAGCTATCTGTGAGAGCTTGGGCTCCAAAGCCTTACGCCAAGTGAATTTCTATGAAGAACTTTCAGACTCATATTGTTCCTTTTGGTGTGATTTTTTTATCCACTAATTTCCGTGCAGTTAGTTTGTACTTTTTTCAAATTACATTTCTTTTGGTATAGGAAATGTGCGGGAGTGGCTATATGGAAGCTTTTTAGATTAATGCAACTGATGTCGTCATTGCAAGCAAAATAAATTACTTGGTGTATTTTTTTATGGAATTCAAGGATGTTCTCCCTCTTCTTTTTTTTGTTAAGTACTAACCATTTACATTTCTGAATGTGAAGACCACAATTCTCCTTTGCTTAGATAATTTTTTGTTCGCTTGGAATTTCGGTCCAGTAGCTATCTGTGAGAGCTTGGGCTCCAAAGCCTTACGCCAAGTGAATTTCTATGAAGAACTTTCAGACTCATATTGTTCCTTTTGGTGTGATTTTTTTATCCACTAATTTCCGTGCAGTTAGTTTGTACTTTTTTCAAATTACATTTCTTTTGGTATAGGAAATGTGCGGGAGTGGCTATATGGAAGCTTTTTAGATTAATGCAAATGATGTCGTCATTGCAAGCAAAATAAATTACTTGGTGTATTTTTTTATGGAATTCAAGGATGTTCTCCCTCTTCTTTTTTTTGTTAATTACTAACCATTTACATTTCTGAATGTGAAGACCACAATTCTCCTTCGCTTAGATAATTTTTTGTTCGCTTGGAATTTCGGTCAAGTAGCTATCTAGGGAAAGCTTGGGCTCGAAAGGCTTACACCAGGTGAATTTCTATGAAGAACTTTCACACTCATATATTGTTCCTTTTGGTGTGATTTTTTTATCCAGTAATTTCCGTGTGGTTTGTACTTTTTTCAAATTACATTTCTTTTGGTACTTGAAATGTGTGGGAGTGGCTATATGGAAGCTTTTTAGATTGATGCAAGTGATGCCATCATTGCATGCAAATTAAATTACTTGATGTATTTTTTTTTATGGAATTCAAGGATGTTCTCCCTCTTCTTTTTTTTGTTAAGTACTAACCATTTACATTTCTGAATGTGAAGACCACAATTCTCCTTTGCTTAGATAATTTTTTGTTCGCTTGGAATTTCGGTCCAGTAGCTATCTGTGAGAGCTTGGGCTCCAAAGCCTTACGCCAAGTGAATTTCTATGAAGAACTTTCAGACTCATATTGTTCCTTTTGGTGTGATTTTTTTATCCACTAATTTCCGTGCAGTTAGTTTGTACTTTTTTCAAATTACATTTCTTTTGGTATAGGAAATGTGCGGGAGTGGCTATATGGAAGCTTTTTAGATTAATGCAACTGATGTCGTCATTGCAAGCAAAATAAATTACTTGGTGTATTTTTTTATGGAATTCAAGGATGTTCTCCCTCTTCTTTTTTTTGTTAAGTACTAACCATTTACATTTCTGAATGTGAAGACCACAATTCTCCTTTGCTTAGATAATTTTTTGTTCGCTTGGAATTTCGGTCCAGTAGCTATCTGTGAGAGCTTGGGCTCCAAAGCCTTACGCCAAGTGAATTTCTATGAAGAACTTTCAGACTCATATTGTTCCTTTTGGTGTGATTTTTTTATCCACTAATTTCCGTGCAGTTAGTTTGTACTTTTTTCAAATTACATTTCTTTTGGTATAGGAAATGTGCGGGAGTGGCTATATGGAAGCTTTTTAGATTAATGCAAATGATGTCGTCATTGCAAGCAAAATAAATTACTTGGTGTATTTTTTTATGGAATTCAAGGATGTTCTCCCTCTTCTTTTTTTTGTTAATTACTAACCATTTACATTTCTGAATGTGAAGACCACAATTCTCCTTCGCTTAGATAATTTTTTGTTCGCTTGGAATTTCGGTCAAGTAGCTATCTAGGGAAAGCTTGGGCTCGAAAGGCTTACACCAGGTGAATTTCTATGAAGAACTTTCACACTCATATATTGTTCCTTTTGGTGTGATTTTTTTATCCAGTAATTTCCGTGTGGTTTGTACTTTTTTCAAATTACATTTCTTTTGGTACTTGAAATGTGTGGGAGTGGCTATATGGAAGCTTTTTAGATTGATGCAAGTGATGCCATCATTGCATGCAAATTAAATTACTTGATGTATTTTTTTTTATGGAATTCAAGGATGTTCTCCCTCTTCTTTTTTTTGTTAAGTACTAACCATTTACATTTCTGAATGTGAAGACCACAATTCTCCTTTGCTTAGATAATTTTTTGTTCGCTTGGAATTTCGGTCCAGTAGCTATCTGTGAGAGCTTGGGCTCCAAAGCCTTACGCCAAGTGAATTTCTATGAAGAACTTTCAGACTCATATTGTTCCTTTTGGTGTGATTTTTTTATCCACTAATTTCCGTGCAGTTAGTTTGTACTTTTTTCAAATTACATTTCTTTTGGTATAGGAAATGTGCGGGAGTGGCTATATGGAAGCTTTTTAGATTAATGCAACTGATGTCGTCATTGCAAGCAAAATAAATTACTTGGTGTATTTTTTTATGGAATTCAAGGATGTTCTCCCTCTTCTTTTTTTTGTTAAGTACTAACCATTTACATTTCTGAATGTGAAGACCACAATTCTCCTTTGCTTAGATAATTTTTTGTTCGCTTGGAATTTCGGTCCAGTAGCTATCTGTGAGAGCTTGGGCTCCAAAGCCTTACGCCAAGTGAATTTCTATGAAGAACTTTCAGACTCATATTGTTCCTTTTGGTGTGATTTTTTTATCCACTAATTTCCGTGCAGTTAGTTTGTACTTTTTTCAAATTACATTTCTTTTGGTATAGGAAATGTGCGGGAGTGGCTATATGGAAGCTTTTTAGATTAATGCAAATGATGTCGTCATTGCAAGCAAAATAAATTACTTGGTGTATTTTTTTATGGAATTCAAGGATGTTCTCCCTCTTCTTTTTTTTGTTAATTACTAACCATTTACATTTCTGAATGTGAAGACCACAATTCTCCTTCGCTTAGATAATTTTTTGTTCGCTTGGAATTTCGGTCAAGTAGCTATCTAGGGAAAGCTTGGGCTCGAAAGGCTTACACCAGGTGAATTTCTATGAAGAACTTTCACACTCATATATTGTTCCTTTTGGTGTGATTTTTTTATCCAGTAATTTCCGTGTGGTTTGTACTTTTTTCAAATTACATTTCTTTTGGTACTTGAAATGTGTGGGAGTGGCTATATGGAAGCTTTTTAGATTGATGCAAGTGATGCCATCATTGCATGCAAATTAAATTACTTGATGTATTTTTTTTTATGGAATTCAAGGATGTTCTCCCTCTTCTTTTTTTTGTTAAGTACTAACCATTTACATTTCTGAATGTGAAGACCACAATTCTCCTTTGCTTAGATAATTTTTTGTTCGCTTGGAATTTCGGTCCAGTAGCTATCTGTGAGAGCTTGGGCTCCAAAGCCTTACGCCAAGTGAATTTCTATGAAGAACTTTCAGACTCATATTGTTCCTTTTGGTGTGATTTTTTTATCCACTAATTTCCGTGCAGTTAGTTTGTACTTTTTTCAAATTACATTTCTTTTGGTATAGGAAATGTGCGGGAGTGGCTATATGGAAGCTTTTTAGATTAATGCCACTGATGTCGTCATTGCAAGCAAAATAAATTACTTGATGTATTTTTTTTTATGGAATTCAAGGATGTTCTCCCTCTTCTTTTTTTTGTTAAGTACTAACCATTTACATTTCTGAATGTGAAGACCACAATTCTCCTTTGCTTAGATAATTTTTTGTTCGCTTGGAATTTCGGTCCAGTAGCTATCTGTGAGAGCTTGGGCTCCAAAGCCTTACGCCAAGTGAATTTCTATGAAGAACTTTCAGACTCATATTGTTCCTTTTGGTGTGATTTTTTTATCCACTAATTTCCGTGCAGTTAGTTTGTACTTTTTTCAAATTACATTTCTTTTGGTATAGGAAATGTGCGGGAGTGGCTATATGGAAGCTTTTTAGATTAATGCAACTGATGTCGTCATTGCAAGCAAAATAAATTACTTGGTGTATTTTTTTATGGAATTCAAGGATGTTCTCCCTCTTCTTTTTTTTGTTAAGTACTAACCATTTACATTTCTGAATGTGAAGACCACAATTCTCCTTTGCTTAGATAATTTTTTGTTCGCTTGGAATTTCGGTCCAGTAGCTATCTGTGAGAGCTTGGGCTCCAAAGCCTTACGCCAAGTGAATTTCTATGAAGAACTTTCAGACTCATATTGTTCCTTTTGGTGTGATTTTTTTATCCACTAATTTCCGGTGCAGTTAGTTTGTACTTTTTTCAAATTACATTTCTTTTGGTATAGGAAATGTGCGGGAGTGGCTATATGGAAGCTTTTTAGATTAATGCAAATGATGTCGTCATTGCAAGCAAAATAAATTACTTGGTGTATTTTTTTATGGAATTCAAGGATGTTCTCCCTCTTCTTTTTTTTGTTAATTACTAACCATTTACATTTCTGAATGTGAAGACCACAATTCTCCTTCGCTTAGATAATTTTTTGTTCGCTTGGAATTTCGGTCAAGTAGCTATCTAGGGAAAGCTTGGGCTCGAAAGGCTTACACCAGGTGAATTTCTATGAAGAACTTTCACACTCATATATTGTTCCTTTTGGTGTGATTTTTTTATCCAGTAATTTCCGTGTGGTTTGTACTTTTTTCAAATTACATTTCTTTTGGTACTTGAAATGTGTGGGAGTGGCTATATGGAAGCTTTTTAGATTGATGCAAGTGATGCCATCATTGCATGCAAATTAAATTACTTGATGTATTTTTTTTTATGGAATTCAAGGATGTTCTCCCTCTTCTTTTTTTTGTTAAGTACTAACCATTTACATTTCTGAATGTGAAGACCACAATTCTCCTTTGCTTAGATAATTTTTTGTTCGCTTGGAATTTCGGTCCAGTAGCTATCTGTGAGAGCTTGGGCTCCAAAGCCTTACGCCAAGTGAATTTCTATGAAGAACTTTCAGACTCATATTGTTCCTTTTGGTGTGATTTTTTTATCCACTAATTTCCGTGCAGTTAGTTTGTACTTTTTTCAAATTACATTTCTTTTGGTATAGGAAATGTGCGGGAGTGGCTATATGGAAGCTTTTTAGATTAATGCAACTGATGTCGTCATTGCAAGCAAAATAAATTACTTGGTGTATTTTTTTATGGAATTCAAGGATGTTCTCCCTCTTCTTTTTTTTGTTAAGTACTAACCATTTACATTTCTGAATGTGAAGACCACAATTCTCCTTTGCTTAGATAATTTTTTGTTCGCTTGGAATTTCGGTCCAGTAGCTATCTGTGAGAGCTTGGGCTCCAAAGCCTTACGCCAAGTGAATTTCTATGAAGAACTTTCAGACTCATATTGTTCCTTTTGGTGTGATTTTTTTATCCACTAATTTCCGTGCAGTTAGTTTGTACTTTTTTCAAATTACATTTCTTTTGGTATAGGAAATGTGCGGGAGTGGCTATATGGAAGCTTTTTAGATTAATGCAAATGATGTCGTCATTGCAAGCAAAATAAATTACTTGGTGTATTTTTTTATGGAATTCAAGGATGTTCTCCCTCTTCTTTTTTTTGTTAATTACTAACCATTTACATTTCTGAATGTGAAGACCACAATTCTCCTTCGCTTAGATAATTTTTTGTTCGCTTGGAATTTCGGTCAAGTAGCTATCTAGGGAAAGCTTGGGCTCGAAAGGCTTACACCAGGTGAATTTCTATGAAGAACTTTCACACTCATATATTGTTCCTTTTGGTGTGATTTTTTTATCCAGTAATTTCCGTGTGGTTTGTACTTTTTTCAAATTACATTTCTTTTGGTACTTGAAATGTGTGGGAGTGGCTATATGGAAGCTTTTTAGATTGATGCAAGTGATGCCATCATTGCATGCAAATTAAATTACTTGATGTATTTTTTTTTATGGAATTCAAGGATGTTCTCCCTCTTCTTTTTTTTGTTAAGTACTAACCATTTACATTTCTGAATGTGAAGACCACAATTCTCCTTTGCTTAGATAATTTTTTGTTCGCTTGGAATTTCGGTCCAGTAGCTATCTGTGAGAGCTTGGGCTCCAAAGCCTTACGCCAAGTGAATTTCTATGAAGAACTTTCAGACTCATATTGTTCCTTTTGGTGTGATTTTTTTATCCACTAATTTCCGTGCAGTTAGTTTGTACTTTTTTCAAATTACATTTCTTTTGGTATAGGAAATGTGCGGGAGTGGCTATATGGAAGCTTTTTAGATTAATGCAACTGATGTCGTCATTGCAAGCAAAATAAATTACTTGGTGTATTTTTTTATGGAATTCAAGGATGTTCTCCCTCTTCTTTTTTTTGTTAAGTACTAACCATTTACATTTCTGAATGTGAAGACCACAATTCTCCTTTGCTTAGATAATTTTTTGTTCGCTTGGAATTTCGGTCCAGTAGCTATCTGTGAGAGCTTGGGCTCCAAAGCCTTACGCCAAGTGAATTTCTATGAAGAACTTTCAGACTCATATTGTTCCTTTTGGTGTGATTTTTTTATCCACTAATTTCCGTGCAGTTAGTTTGTACTTTTTTCAAATTACATTTCTTTTGGTATAGGAAATGTGCGGGAGTGGCTATATGGAAGCTTTTTAGATTAATGCAAATGATGTCGTCATTGCAAGCAAAATAAATTACTTGGTGTATTTTTTTATGGAATTCAAGGATGTTCTCCCTCTTCTTTTTTTTGTTAATTACTAACCATTTACATTTCTGAATGTGAAGACCACAATTCTCCTTCGCTTAGATAATTTTTTGTTCGCTTGGAATTTCGGTCAAGTAGCTATCTAGGGAAAGCTTGGGCTCGAAAGGCTTACACCAGGTGAATTTCTATGAAGAACTTTCACACTCATATATTGTTCCTTTTGGTGTGATTTTTTTATCCAGTAATTTCCGTGTGGTTTGTACTTTTTTCAAATTACATTTCTTTTGGTACTTGAAATGTGTGGGAGTGGCTATATGGAAGCTTTTTAGATTGATGCAAGTGATGCCATCATTGCATGCAAATTAAATTACTTGATGTATTTTTTTTTATGGAATTCAAGGATGTTCTCCCTCTTCTTTTTTTGTTAAGTACTAACCATTTACATTTCTGAATGTGAAGACCACAATTCTCCTTTGCTTAGATAATTTTTTGTTCGCTTGGAATTTCGGTCCAGTAGCTATCTGTGAGAGCTTGGGCTCCAAAGCCTTACGCCAAGTGAATTTCTATGAAGAACTTTCAGACTCATATTGTTCCTTTTGGTGTGATTTTTTTATCCACTAATTTCCGTGCAGTTAGTTTGTACTTTTTTCAAATTACATTTCTTTTGGTATAGGAAATGTGCGGGAGTGGCTATATGGAAGCTTTTTAGATTAATGCAACTGATGTCGTCATTGCAAGCAAAATAAATTACTTGGTGTATTTTTTTATGGAATTCAAGGATGTTCTCCCTCTTCTTTTTTTTGTTAAGTACTAACCATTTACATTTCTGAATGTGAAGACCACAATTCTCCTTTGCTTAGATAATTTTTTGTTCGCTTGGAATTTCGGTCCAGTAGCTATCTGTGAGAGCTTGGGCTCCAAAGCCTTACGCCAAGTGAATTTCTATGAAGAACTTTCAGACTCATATTGTTCCTTTTGGTGTGATTTTTTTATCCACTAATTTCCGTGCAGTTAGTTTGTACTTTTTTCAAATTACATTTCTTTTGGTATAGGAAATGTGCGGGAGTGGCTATATGGAAGCTTTTTAGATTAATGCAAATGATGTCGTCATTGCAAGCAAAATAAATTACTTGGTGTATTTTTTTATGGAATTCAAGGATGTTCTCCCTCTTCTTTTTTTTGTTAATTACTAACCATTTACATTTCTGAATGTGAAGACCACAATTCTCCTTCGCTTAGATAATTTTTTGTTCGCTTGGAATTTCGGTCAAGTAGCTATCTAGGGAAAGCTTGGGCTCGAAAGGCTTACACCAGGTGAATTTCTATGAAGAACTTTCACACTCATATATTGTTCCTTTTGGTGTGATTTTTTTATCCAGTAATTTCCGTGTGGTTTGTACTTTTTTCAAATTACATTTCTTTTGGTACTTGAAATGTGTGGGAGTGGCTATATGGAAGCTTTTTAGATTGATGAGAGTGATGCCATCATTGCATGCAAATTAAATTACTTGATGTATTTTTTTTTATGGAATTCAAGGATGTTCTCCCTCTTCTTTTTTTTGTTAAGTACTAACCATTTACATTTCTGAATGTGAAGACCACAATTCTCCTTTGCTTAGATAATTTTTTGTTCGCTTGGAATTTCGGTCCAGTAGCTATCTGTGAGAGCTTGGGCTCCAAAGCCTTACGCCAAGTGAATTTCTATGAAGAACTTTCAGACTCATATTGTTCCTTTTGGTGTGATTTTTTTATCCACTAATTTCCGTGCAGTTAGTTTGTACTTTTTTCAAATTACATTTCTTTTGGTATAGGAAATGTGCGGGAGTGGCTATATGGAAGCTTTTTAGATTAATGCAACTGATGTCGTCATTGCAAGCAAAATAAATTACTTGGTGTATTTTTTTATGGAATTCAAGGATGTTCTCCCTCTTCTTTTTTTTGTTAAGTACTAACCATTTACATTTCTGAATGTGAAGACCACAATTCTCCTTTGCTTAGATAATTTTTTGTTCGCTTGGAATTTCGGTCCAGTAGCTATCTGTGAGAGCTTGGGCTCCAAAGCCTTACGCCAAGTGAATTTCTATGAAGAACTTTCAGACTCATATTGTTCCTTTTGGTGTGATTTTTTTATCCACTAATTTCCGTGCAGTTAGTTTGTACTTTTTTCAAATTACATTTCTTTTGGTATAGGAAATGTGCGGGAGTGGCTATATGGAAGCTTTTTAGATTAATGCAACTGATGTCGTCATTGCAAGCAAAATAAATTACTTGGTGTATTTTTTTATGGAATTCAAGGATGTTCTCCCTCTTCTTTTTTTTGTTAATTACTAACCATTTACATTTCTGAATGTGAAGACCACAATTCTCCTTCGCTTAGATAATTTTTTGTTCGCTTGGAATTTCGGTCAAGTAGCTATCTGTGAGAGCTTGGGCTCCAAAGCCTTACGCCAGGTGAATTTCTATGAAGAACTTTCAGACTCATATTGTTCCTTTTGGTGTGATTTTTTTATCCAGTAATTTCCGTGTGGTTTGTACTTTTTTCAAATTACATTTCTTTTGGTATAGGAAATGTGCGGGAGTGGCTATATGGAAGCTTTTTAGATTAATGCAAATGATGTCGTCATTGCAAGCAAAATAAATTACTTGGTGTATTTTTTTATGGAATTCAAGGATGTTCTCCCTCTTCTTTTTTTTGTTAATTACTAACCATTTACATTTCTGAATGTGAAGACCACAATTCTCCTTCGCTTAGATAATTTTTTGTTCGCTTGGAATTTCGGTCAAGTAGCTATCTAGGGAAAGCTTGGGCTCGAAAGGCTTACACCAGGTGAATTTCTATGAAGAACTTTCACACTCATATATTGTTCCTTTTGGTGTGATTTTTTTATCCAGTAATTTCCGTGTGGTTTGTACTTTTTTCAAATTACATTTCTTTTGGTACTTGAAATGTGCGGGAGTGGCTATATGGAAGCTTTTTAGATTAATGCAACTGATGTCGTCATTGCAAGCAAAATAAATTACTTGGTGTATTTTTTTATGGAATTCAAGGATGTTCTCCCTCTTCTTTTTTTTGTTAAGTACTAACCATTTACATTTCTGAATGTGAAGACCACAATTCTCCTTTGCTTAGATAATTTTTTGTTCGCTTGGAATTTCGGTCCAGTAGCTATCTGTGAGAGCTTGGGCTCCAAAGCCTTACGCCAAGTGAATTTCTATGAAGAACTTTCAGACTCATATTGTTCCTTTTGGTGTGATTTTTTTATCCACTAATTTCCGTGCAGTTAGTTTGTACTTTTTTCAAATTACATTTCTTTTGGTATAGGAAATGTGCGGGAGTGGCTATATGGAAGCTTTTTAGATTAATGCAACTGATGTCGTCATTGCAAGCAAAATAAATTACTTGGTGTATTTTTTTATGGAATTCAAGGATGTTCTCCCTCTTCTTTTTTTTGTTAAGTACTAACCATTTACATTTCTGAATGTGAAGACCACAATTCTCCTTTGCTTAGATAATTTTTTGTTCGCTTGGAATTTCGGTCCAGTAGCTATCTGTGAGAGCTTGGGCTCCAAAGCCTTACGCCAAGTGAATTTCTATGAAGAACTTTCAGACTCATATTGTTCCTTTTGGTGTGATTTTTTTATCCACTAATTTCCGTGCAGTTAGTTTGTACTTTTTTCAAATTACATTTCTTTTGGTATAGGAAATGTGCGGGAGTGGCTATATGGAAGCTTTTTAGATTAATGCAAATGATGTCGTCATTGCAAGCAAAATAAATTACTTGGTGTATTTTTTTATGGAATTCAAGGATGTTCTCCCTCTTCTTTTTTTTGTTAATTACTAACCATTTACATTTCTGAATGTGAAGACCACAATTCTCCTTCGCTTAGATAATTTTTTGTTCGCTTGGAATTTCGGTCAAGTAGCTATCTAGGGAAAGCTTGGGCTCGAAAGGCTTACACCAGGTGAATTTCTATGAAGAACTTTCACACTCATATATTGTTCCTTTTGGTGTGATTTTTTTATCCAGTAATTTCCGTGTGGTTTGTACTTTTTTCAAATTACATTTCTTTTGGTACTTGAAATGTGTGGGAGTGGCTATATGGAAGCTTTTTAGATTGATGCAAGTGATGCCATCATTGCATGCAAATTAAATTACTTGATGTATTTTTTTTTATGGAATTCAAGGATGTTCTCCCTCTTCTTTTTTTTGTTAAGTACTAACCATTTACATTTCTGAATGTGAAGACCACAATTCTCCTTTGCTTAGATAATTTTTTGTTCGCTTGGAATTTCGGTCCAGTAGCTATCTGTGAGAGCTTGGGCTCCAAAGCCCTTACGCCAAGTGAATTTCTATGAAGAACTTTCAGACTCATATTGTTCCTTTTGGTGTGATTTTTTTATCCACTAATTTCCGTGCAGTTAGTTTGTACTTTTTTCAAATTACATTTCTTTTGGTATAGGAAAATGTGCGGGAGTGGCTATATGGAAGCTTTTTAGATTAATGCAACTGATGTCGTCATTGCAAGCAAAATAAATTACTTGGTGTATTTTTTTATGGAATTCAAGGATGTTCTCCTCTTCTTTTTTTTGTTAAGTACTAACCATTTACATTTCTGAATGTGAAGACCACAATTCTCCTTTGCTTAGATAATTTTTTGTTCGCTTGGAATTTCGGTCCAGTAGCTATCTGTGAGAGCTTGGGCTCCAAAGCCTTACGCCAAGTGAATTTCTATGAAGAACTTTCAGACTCATATTGTTCCTTTTGGTGTGATTTTTTTATCCACTAATTTCCGTGCAGTTAGTTTGTACTTTTTTCAAATTACATTTCTTTTGGTATAGGAAAATGTGCGGGAGTGGCTATATGGAAGCTTTTTAGATTAATGCAAATGATGTCGTCATTGCAAGCAAAATAAATTACTTGGTGTATTTTTTTATGGAATTCAAGGATGTTCTCCCTCTTCTTTTTTTTGTTAATTACTAACCATTTACATTTCTGAATGTGAAGACCACAATTCTCCTTCGCTTAGATAATTTTTTGTTCGCTTGGAATTTCGGTCAAGTAGCTATCTAGGGAAAGCTTGGGCTCGAAAGGCTTACACCAGGTGAATTTCTATGAAGAACTTTCACACTCATATATTGTTCCTTTTGGTGTGATTTTTTTATCCAGTAATTTCCGTGTGGTTTGTACTTTTTTCAATTACATTTCTTTTGGTACTTGAAATGTGTGGGAGTGGCTATATGGAAGCTTTTTAGATTGATGCAAGTGATGCCATCATTGCATGCAAATTAAATTACTTGATGTATTTTTTTTTTATGGAATTCAAGGATGTTCTCCCTCTTCTTTTTTTTGTTAAGTACTAACCATTTACATTTCTGAATGTGAAGACCACAATTCTCCTTTGCTTAGATAATTTTTTGTTCGCTTGGAATTTCGGTCCAGTAGCTATCTGTGAGAGCTTGGGCTCCAAAGCCTTACGCCAAGTGAATTTCTATGAAGAACTTTCAGACTCATATTGTTCCTTTTGGTGTGATTTTTTTATCCACTAATTTCCGTGCAGTTAGTTTGTACTTTTTTCAAATTACATTTCTTTTGGTATAGGAAATGTGCGGGAGTGGCTATATGGAAGCTTTTTAGATTAATGCAACTGATGTCGTCATTGCAAGCAAAATAAATTACTTGGTGTATTTTTTTATGGAATTCAAGGATGTTCTCCCTCTTCTTTTTTTTGTTAAGTACTAACCATTTACATTTCTGAATGTGAAGACCACAATTCTCCTTTGCTTAGATAATTTTTTGTTCGCTTGGAATTCGGTCCAGTAGCTATCTGTGAGAGCTTGGGCTCCAAAGCCTTACGCCAAGTGAATTTCTATGAAGAACTTTCAGACTCATATTGTTCCTTTTGGTGTGATTTTTTTATCCACTAATTTCCGTGCAGTTAGTTTGTACTTTTTTCAAATTACATTTCTTTTGGTATAGGAAATGTGCGGGAGTGGCTATATGGAAGCTTTTTAGATTAATGCAAATGATGTCGTCATTGCAAGCAAAATAAATTACTTGGTGTATTTTTTTATGGAATTCAAGGATGTTCTCCCTCTTCTTTTTTTTGTTAATTACTAACCATTTACATTTCTGAATGTGAAGACCACAATTCTCCTTCGCTTAGATAATTTTTTGTTCGCTTGGAATTTCGGTCAAGTAGCTATCTAGGGAAAGCTTGGGCTCGAAAGGCTTACACCAGGTGAATTTCTATGAAGAACTTTCACACTCATATATTGTTCCTTTTGGTGTGATTTTTTTATCCAGTAATTTCCGTGTGGTTTGTACTTTTTTCAAATTACATTTCTTTTGGTACTTGAAATGTGTGGGAGTGGCTATATGGAAGCTTTTTAGATTGATGCAAGTGATGCCATCATTGCATGCAAATTAAATTACTTGATGTATTTTTTTTTATGGAATTCAAGGATGTTCTCCCTCTTCTTTTTTTTGTTAAGTACTAACCATTTACATTTCTGAATGTGAAGACCACAATTCTCCTTTGCTTAGATAATTTTTTGTTCGCTTGGAATTTCGGTCCAGTAGCTATCTGTGAGAGCTTGGGCTCCAAAGCCTTACGCCAAGTGAATTTCTATGAAGAACTTTCAGACTCATATTGTTCCTTTTGGTGTGATTTTTTTATCCACTAATTTCCGTGCAGTTAGTTTGTACTTTTTTCAAATTACATTTCTTTTGGTATAGGAAATGTGCGGGAGTGGCTATATGGAAGCTTTTTAGATTAATGCAACTGATGTCGTCATTGCAAGCAAAATAAATTACTTGGTGTATTTTTTTATGGAATTCAAGGATGTTCTCCCTCTTCTTTTTTTTGTTAAGTACTAACCATTTACATTTCTGAATGTGAAGACCACAATTCTCCTTTGCTTAGATAATTTTTTGTTCGCTTGGAATTTCGGTCCAGTAGCTATCTGTGAGAGCTTGGGCTCCAAAGCCTTACGCCAAGTGAATTTCTATGAAGAACTTTCAGACTCATATTGTTCCTTTTGGTGTGATTTTTTTATCCACTAATTTCCGTGCAGTTAGTTTGTACTTTTTTCAAATTACATTTCTTTTGGTATAGGAAATGTGCGGGAGTGGCTATATGGAAGCTTTTTAGATTAATGCAAATGATGTCGTCATTGCAAGCAAAATAAATTACTTGGTGTATTTTTTTATGGAATTCAAGGATGTTCTCCCTCTTCTTTTTTTTTGTTAATTACTAACCATTTACATTTCTGAATGTGAAGACCACAATTCTCCTTCGCTTAGATAATTTTTTGTTCGCTTGGAATTTCGGTCAAGTAGCTATCTAGGGAAAGCTTGGGCTCGAAAGGCTTACACCAGGTGAATTTCTATGAAGAACTTTCACACTCATATATTGTTCCTTTTGGTGTGATTTTTTTATCCAGTAATTTCCGTGTGGTTTGTACTTTTTTCAAATTACATTTCTTTTGGTACTTGAAATGTGTGGGAGTGGCTATATGGAAGCTTTTTAGATTGATGAGAGTGATGCCATCATTGCATGCAAATTAAATTACTTGATGTATTTTTTTTTATGGAATTCAAGGATGTTCTCCCTCTTCTTTTTTTTGTTAAGTACTAACCATTTACATTTCTGAATGTGAAGACCACAATTCTCCTTTGCTTAGATAATTTTTTGTTCGCTTGGAATTTCGGTCCAGTAGCTATCTGTGAGAGCTTGGGCTCCAAAGCCTTACGCCAAGTGAATTTCTATGAAGAACTTTCAGACTCATATTGTTCCTTTTGGTGTGATTTTTTTATCCACTAATTTCCGTGCAGTTAGTTTGTACTTTTTTCAAATTACATTTCTTTTGGTATAGGAAATGTGCGGGAGTGGCTATATGGAAGCTTTTTAGATTAATGCAACTGATGTCGTCATTGCAAGCAAAATAAATTACTTGGTGTATTTTTTTATGGAATTCAAGGATGTTCTCCCTCTTCTTTTTTTTGTTAAGTACTAACCATTTACATTTCTGAATGTGAAGACCACAATTCTCCTTTGCTTAGATAATTTTTTGTTCGCTTGGAATTTCGGTCCAGTAGCTATCTGTGAGAGCTTGGGCTCCAAAGCCTTACGCCAAGTGAATTTCTATGAAGAACTTTCAGACTCATATTGTTCCTTTTGGTGTGATTTTTTTTATCCACTAATTTCCGTGCAGTTAGTTTGTACTTTTTTCAAATTACATTTCTTTTGGTATAGGAAATGTGCGGGAGTGGCTATATGGAAGCTTTTTAGATTAATGCAACTGATGTCGTCATTGCAAGCAAAATAAATTACTTGGTGTATTTTTTTATGGAATTCAAGGATGTTCTCCCTCTTCTTTTTTTTGTTAAGTACTAACCATTTACATTTCTGAATGTGAAGACCACAATTCTCCTTTGCTTAGATAATTTTTTGTTCGCTTGGAATTTCGGTCCAGTAGCTATCTGTGAGAGCTTGGGCTCCAAAGCCTTACGCCAAGTGAATTTCTATGAAGAACTTTCAGACTCATATTGTTCCTTTTGGTGTGATTTTTTTATCCACTAATTTCCGTGCAGTTAGTTTGTACTTTTTTCAAATTACATTTCTTTTGGTATAGGAAATGTGCGGGAGTGGCTATATGGAAGCTTTTTAGATTAATGCAAATGATGTCGTCATTGCAAGCAAAATAAATTACTTGGTGTATTTTTTTATGGAATTCAAGGATGTTCTCCCTCTTCTTTTTTTTGTTAATTACTAACCATTTACATTTCTGAATGTGAAGACCACAATTCTCCTTCGCTTAGATAATTTTTTGTTCGCTTGGAATTTCGGTCAAGTAGCTATCTAGGGAAAGCTTGGGCTCGAAAGGCTTACACCAGGTGAATTTCTATGAAGAACTTTCACACTCATATATTGTTCCTTTTGGTGTGATTTTTTTATCCAGTAATTTCCGTGTGGTTTGTACTTTTTCAAATTACATTTCTTTTGGTACTTGAAATGTGTGGGAGTGGCTATATGGAAGCTTTTTAGATTGATGCAAGTGATGCCATCATTGCATGCAAATTAAATTACTTGATGTATTTTTTTTTATGGAATTCAAGGATGTTCTCCCTCTTCTTTTTTTTGTTAAGTACTAACCATTTACATTTCTGAATGTGAAGACCACAATTCTCCTTTGCTTAGATAATTTTTTGTTCGCTTGGAATTTCGGTCCAGTAGCTATCTGTGAGAGCTTGGGCTCCAAAGCCTTACGCCAAGTGAATTTCTATGAAGAACTTTCAGACTCATATTGTTCCTTTTGGTGTGATTTTTTTATCCACTAATTTCCGTTGCAGTTAGTTTGTACTTTTTTCAAATTACATTTCTTTTGGTATAGGAAATGTGCGGGAGTGGCTATATGGAAGCTTTTTAGATTAATGCAACTGATGTCGTCATTGCAAGCAAAATAAATTACTTGGTGTATTTTTTTATGGAATTCAAGGATGTTCTCCCTCTTCTTTTTTTTGTTAAGTACTAACCATTTACATTTCTGAATGTGAAGACCACAATTCTCCTTTGCTTAGATAATTTTTTGTTCGCTTGGAATTTCGGTCCAGTAGCTATCTGTGAGAGCTTGGGCTCCAAAGCCTTACGCCAAGTGAATTTCTATGAAGAACTTTCAGACTCATATTGTTCCTTTTGGTGTGATTTTTTTATCCACTAATTTCCGTGCAGTTAGTTTGTACTTTTTTCAAATTACATTTCTTTTGGTATAGGAAATGTGCGGGAGTGGCTATATGGAAGCTTTTTAGATTAATGCAAATGATGTCGTCATTGCAAGCAAAATAAATTACTTGGTGTATTTTTTTATGGAATTCAAGGATGTTCTCCCTCTTCTTTTTTTTGTTAATTACTAACCATTTACATTTCTGAATGTGAAGACCACAATTCTCCTTCGCTTAGATAATTTTTTGTTCGCTTGGAATTTCGGTCAAGTAGCTATCTAGGGAAAGCTTGGGCTCGAAAGGCTTACACCAGGTGAATTTCTATGAAGAACTTTCACACTCATATATTGTTCCTTTTGGTGTGATTTTTTTATCCAGTAATTTCCGTGTGGTTTGTACTTTTTTCAAATTACATTTCTTTTGGTACTTGAAATGTGTGGGAGTGGCTATATGGAAGCTTTTTAGATTGATGCAAGTGATGCCATCATTGCATGCAAATTAAATTACTTGATGTATTTTTTTTTATGGAATTCAAGGATGTTCTCCCTCTTCTTTTTTTTGTTAAGTACTAACCATTTACATTTCTGAATGTGAAGACCACAATTCTCCTTTGCTTAGATAATTTTTTGTTCGCTTGGAATTTCGGTCCAGTAGCTATCTGTGAGAGCTTGGGCTCCAAAGCCTTACGCCAAGTGAATTTCTATGAAGAACTTTCAGACTCATATTGTTCCTTTGGTGTGATTTTTTTATCCACTAATTTCCGTGCAGTTAGTTTGTACTTTTTTCAAATTACATTTCTTTTGGTATAGGAAATGTGCGGGAGTGGCTATATGGAAGCTTTTTAGATTAATGCAACTGATGTCGTCATTGCAAGCAAAATAAATTACTTGGTGTATTTTTTTATGGAATTCAAGGATGTTCTCCCTCTTCTTTTTTTTGTTAAGTACTAACCATTTACATTTCTGAATGTGAAGACCACAATTCTCCTTTGCTTAGATAATTTTTTGTTCGCTTGGAATTTCGGTCCAGTAGCTATCTGTGAGAGCTTGGGCTCCAAAGCCTTACGCCAAGTGAATTTCTATGAAGAACTTTCAGACTCATATTGTTCCTTTTGGTGTGATTTTTTTATCCACTAATTTCCGTGCAGTTAGTTTGTACTTTTTTCAAATTACATTTCTTTTGGTATAGGAAATGTGCGGGAGTGGCTATATGGAAGCTTTTTAGATTAATGCAAATGATGTCGTCATTGCAAGCAAAATAAATTACTTGGTGTATTTTTTTATGGAATTCAAGGATGTTCTCCCTCTTCTTTTTTTTGTTAATTACTAACCATTTACATTTCTGAATGTGAAGACCACAATTCTCCTTCGCTTAGATAATTTTTTGTTCGCTTGGAATTTCGGTCAAGTAGCTATCTAGGGAAAGCTTGGGCTCGAAAGGCTTACACCAGGTGAATTTCTATGAAGAACTTTCACACTCATATATTGTTCCTTTTGGTGTGATTTTTTTATCCAGTAATTTCCGTGTGGTTTGTACTTTTTTCAAATTACATTTCTTTTGGTACTTGAAATGTGTGGGAGTGGCTATATGGAAGCTTTTTAGATTGATGCAAGTGATGCCATCATTGCATGCAAATTAAATTACTTGATGTATTTTTTTTTATGGAATTCAAGGATGTTCTCCCTCTTCTTTTTTTTGTTAAGTACTAACCATTTACATTTCTGAATGTGAAGACCACAATTCTCCTTTGCTTAGATAATTTTTTGTTCGCTTGGAATTTCGGTCCAGTAGCTATCTGTGAGAGCTTGGGCTCCAAAGCCTTACGCCAAGTGAATTTCTATGAAGAACTTTCAGACTCATATTGTTCCTTTTGGTGTGATTTTTTTATCCACTAATTTCCGTGCAGTTAGTTTGTACTTTTTTCAAATTACATTTCTTTTGGTATAGGAAATGTGCGGGAGTGGCTATATGAAAGCTTTTTAGATTAATGCAACTGATGTCGTCATTGCAAGCAAAATAAATTACTTGGTGTATTTTTTTATGGAATTCAAGGATGTTCTCCCTCTTCTTTTTTTTCTTAAGTACTAACCATTTACATTTCTGAATGTGAAGACCACAATTCTCCTTTGCTTAGATAA
Source organism: Salix arbutifolia (assembly GCA_025169955.1). NCBI lineage: Eukaryota > Viridiplantae > Streptophyta > Magnoliopsida > Malpighiales > Salicaceae > Salix > Salix arbutifolia. The sequence continues at coordinate 13,146,105 of CM045905.1, read as the reverse complement.
TTTTTTGTTCGCTTGGAATTTCGGTCCAGTAGCTATCTGTGAGAGCTTGGGCTCCAAAGCCTTACGCCAAGTGAATTTCTATGAAGAACTTTCAGACTCATATTGTTCCTTTTGGTGTGATTTTTTTATCCACTAATTTCCGTGCAGTTAGTTTGTACTTTTTTCAAATTACATTTCTTTTGGTATAGGAAATGTGCGGGAGTGGCTATATGGAAGCTTTTTAGATTAATGCAAATGATGTCGTCATTGCAAGCAAAATAAATTACTTGGTGTATTTTTTTATGGAATTCAAGGATGTTCTCCCTCTTCTTTTTTTTGTTAATTACTAACCATTTACATTTCTGAATGTGAAGACCACAATTCTCCTTCGCTTAGATAATTTTTTGTTCGCTTGGAATTTCGGTCAAGTAGCTATCTAGGGAAAGCTTGGGCTCGAAAGGCTTACACCAGGTGAATTTCTATGAAGAACTTTCACACTCATATATTGTTCCTTTTGGTGTGATTTTTTTATCCAGTAATTTCCGCGTGGTTTGTACTTTTTTCAAATTACATTTCTTTTGGTACTTGAAATGTGTGGGAGTGGCTATATGGAAGCTTTTTAGATTGATGCAAGTGATGCCATCATTGCATGCAAATTAAATTACTTGATGTATTTTTTTTTATGGAATTCAAGGATGTTCTCCCTCTTCTTTTTTTTGTTAAGTACTAACCATTTACATTTCTGAATGTGAAGACCACAATTCTCCTTTGCTTAGATAATTTTTTGTTCGCTTGGAATTTCGGTCCAGTAGCTATCTGTGAGAGCTTGGGCTCCAAAGCCTTACGCCAAGTGAATTTCTATGAAGAACTTTCAGACTCATATTGTTCCTTTTGGTGTGATTTTTTTATCCACTAATTTCCGTGCAGTTAGTTTGTACTTTTTTCAAATTACATTTCTTTTGGTATAGGAAATGTGCGGGAGTGGCTATATGGAAGCTTTTTAGATTAATGCAACTGATGTCGTCATTGCAAGCAAAATAAATTACTTGGTGTATTTTTTTATGGAATTCAAGGATGTTCTCCCT
>CM045905.1:13116829-13144941 GCA_025169955.1 Salix arbutifolia | reverse complement strand
TTTTATGGAATTCAAGGATGTTCTCCCTCTTCTTTTTTTTGTTAAGTACTAACCATTTACATTTCTGAATGTGAAGACCACAATTCTCCTTTGCTTAGATAATTTTTTGTTCGCTTGGAATTTCGGTCCAGTAGCTATCTGTGAGAGCTTGGGCTCCAAAGCCTTACGCCAAGTGAATTTCTATGAAGAACTTTCAGACTCATATTGTTCCTTTTGGTGTGATTTTTTTTATCCACTAATTTCCGTGCAGTTAGTTTGTACTTTTTTCAAATTACATTTCTTTTGGTATAGGAAATGTGCGGGAGTGGCTATATGGAAGCTTTTTAGATTAATGCAACTGATGTCGTCATTGCAAGCAAAATAAATTACTTGGTGTATTTTTTTATGGAATTCAAGGATGTTCTCCCTCTTCTTTTTTTTGTTAAGTACTAACCATTTACATTTCTGAATGTGAAGACCACAATTCTCCTTTGCTTAGATAATTTTTTGTTCGCTTGGAATTTCGGTCCAGTAGCTATCTGTGAGAGCTTGGGCTCCAAAGCCTTACGCCAAGTGAATTTCTATGAAGAACTTTCAGACTCATATTGTTCCTTTTGGTGTGATTTTTTTATCCACTAATTTCCGTGCAGTTAGTTTGTACTTTTTTCAAATTACATTTCTTTTGGTATAGGAAATGTGCGGGAGTGGCTATATGGAAGCTTTTTAGATTAATGCAAATGATGTCGTCATTGCAAGCAAAATAAATTACTTGGTGTATTTTTTTATGGAATTCAAGGATGTTCTCCCTCTTCTTTTTTTTGTTAATTACTAACCATTTACATTTCTGAATGTGAAGACCACAATTCTCCTTCGCTTAGATAATTTTTTGTTCGCTTGGAATTTCGGTCAAGTAGCTATCTAGGGAAAGCTTGGGCTCGAAAGGCTTACACCAGGTGAATTTCTATGAAGAACTTTCACACTCATATATTGTTCCTTTTGGTGTGATTTTTTTATCCAGTAATTTCCGTGTGGTTTGTACTTTTTTCAAATTACATTTCTTTTGGTACTTGAAATGTGTGGGAGTGGCTATATGGAAGCTTTTTAGATTGATGAGAGTGATGCCATCATTGCATGCAAATTAAATTACTTGATGTATTTTTTTTTATGGAATTCAAGGATGTTCTCCCTCTTCTTTTTTTTGTTAAGTACTAACCATTTACATTTCTGAATGTGAAGACCACAATTCTCCTTTGCTTAGATAATTTTTTGTTCGCTTGGAATTTCGGTCCAGTAGCTATCTGTGAGAGCTTGGGCTCCAAAGCCTTACGCCAAGTGAATTTCTATGAAGAACTTTCAGACTCATATTGTTCCTTTTGGTGTGATTTTTTTATCCACTAATTTCCGTGCAGTTAGTTTGTACTTTTTTCAAATTACATTTCTTTTGGTATAGGAAATGTGCGGGAGTGGCTATATGGAAGCTTTTTAGATTAATGCAACTGATGTCGTCATTGCAAGCAAAATAAATTACTTGGTGTATTTTTTTATGGAATTCAAGGATGTTCTCCCTCTTCTTTTTTTTGTTAAGTACTAACCATTTACATTTCTGAATGTGAAGACCACAATTCTCCTTTGCTTAGATAATTTTTTGTTCGCTTGGAATTTCGGTCCAGTAGCTATCTGTGAGAGCTTGGGCTCCAAAGCCTTACGCCAAGTGAATTTCTATGAAGAACTTTCAGACTCATATTGTTCCTTTTGGTGTGATTTTTTTATCCACTAATTTCCGTGCAGTTAGTTTGTACTTTTTTCAAATTACATTTCTTTTGGTATAGGAAATGTGCGGGAGTGGCTATATGGAAGCTTTTTAGATTAATGCAAATGATGTCGTCATTGCAAGCAAAATAAATTACTTGGTGTATTTTTTTTATGGAATTCAAGGATGTTCTCCCTCTTCTTTTTTTTGTTAAGTACTAACCATTTACATTTCTGAATGTGAAGACCACAATTCTCCTTTGCTTAGATAATTTTTTGTTCGCTTGGAATTTCGGTCCAGTAGCTATCTGTGAGAGCTTGGGCTCCAAAGCCTTACGCCAAGTGAATTTCTATGAAGAACTTTCAGACTCATATTGTTCCTTTTGGTGTGATTTTTTTATCCACTAATTTCCGTGCAGTTAGTTTGTACTTTTTTCAAATTACATTTCTTTTGGTATAGGAAATGTGCGGGAGTGGCTATATGGAAGCTTTTTAGATTAATGCAAGTGATGTCGTCATTGCAAGCAAATAAATTACTTGGTGTATTTTTTTATGGAATTCAAGGATGTTCTCCCTCTTCTTTTTTTTGTTAAGTACTAACCATTTACATTTCTGAATGTGAAGACCACAATTCTCCTTTGCTTAGATAATTTTTTGTTCGCTTGGAATTTCGGTCCAGTAGCTATCTGTGAGAGCTTGGGCTCCAAAGCCTTACGCCAAGTGAATTTCTATGAAGAACTTTCAGACTCATATTGTTCCTTTTGGTGTGATTTTTTTATCCACTAATTTCCGTGCAGTTAGTTTGTACTTTTTTCAAATTACATTTCTTTTGGTATAGGAAATGTGCGGGAGTGGCTATATGGAAGCTTTTTAGATTAATGCAACTGATGTCGTCATTGCAAGCAAAATAAATTACTTGGTGTATTTTTTTATGGAATTCAAGGATGTTCTCCCTCTTCTTTTTTTTGTTAAGTACTAACCATTTACATTTCTGAATGTGAAGACCACAATTCTCCTTTGCTTAGATAATTTTTTGTTCGCTTGGAATTTCGGTCCAGTAGCTATCTGTGAGAGCTTGGGCTCCAAAGCCTTACGCCAAGTGAATTTCTATGAAGAACTTTCAGACTCATATTGTTCCTTTTGGTGTGATTTTTTTATCCACTAATTTCCGTGCAGTTAGTTTGTACTTTTTTCAAATTACATTTCTTTTGGTATAGGAAATGTGCGGGAGTGGCTATATGGAAGCTTTTTAGATTAATGCAAATGATGTCGTCATTGCAAGCAAAATAAATTACTTGGTGTATTTTTTTTATGGAATTCAAGGATGTTCTCCCTCTTCTTTTTTTTGTTAAGTACTAACCATTTACATTTCTGAATGTGAAGACCACAATTCTCCTTTGCTTAGATAATTTTTTGTTCGCTTGGAATTTCGGTCCAGTAGCTATCTGTGAGAGCTTGGGCTCCAAAGCCTTACGCCAAGTGAATTTCTATGAAGAACTTTCAGACTCATATTGTTCCTTTTGGTGTGATTTTTTTATCCACTAATTTCCGTGCAGTTAGTTTGTACTTTTTTCAAATTACATTTCTTTTGGTATAGGAAATGTGCGGGAGTGGCTATATGGAAGCTTTTTAGATTAATGCAAATGATGTCGTCATTGCAAGCAAAATAAATTACTTGGTGTATTTTTTTATGGAATTCAAGGATGTTCTCCCTCTTCTTTTTTTTGTTAAGTACTAACCATTTACATTTCTGAATGTGAAGACCACAATTCTCCTTTGCTTAGATAATTTTTTGTTCGCTTGGAATTTCGGTCCAGTAGCTATCTGTGAGAGCTTGGGCTCCAAAGCCTTACGCCAAGTGAATTTCTATGAAGAACTTTCAGACTCATATTGTTCCTTTTGGTGTGATTTTTTTATCCACTAATTTCCGTGCAGTTAGTTTGTACTTTTTTCAAATTACATTTCTTTTGGTATAGGAAATGTGCGGGAGTGGCTATATGGAAGCTTTTTAGATTAATGCAAGTGATGTCGTCATTGCAAGCAAAATAAATTACTTGGTGTATTTTTTTTTATGGAATTCAAGGATGTTCTCCCTCTTCTTTTTTTTGTTAAGTACTAACCATTTACATTTCTGAATGTGAAGACCACAATTCTCCTTTGCTTAGATAATTTTTTGTTCGCTTGGAATTTCGGTCCAGTAGCTATCTGTGAGAGCTTGGGCTCCAAAGCCTTACGCCAAGTGAATTTCTATGAAGAACTTTCAGACTCATATTGTTCCTTTTGGTGTGATTTTTTTATCCACTAATTTCCGTGCAGTTAGTTTGTACTTTTTTCAAATTACATTTCTTTTGGTATAGGAAATGTGCGGGAGTGGCTATATGGAAGCTTTTTAGATTAATGCAACTGATGTCGTCATTGCAAGCAAAATAAATTACTTGGTGTATTTTTTTATGGAATTCAAGGATGTTCTCCCTCTTCTTTTTTTTGTTAAGTACTAACCATTTACATTTCTGAATGTGAAGACCACAATTCTCCTTTGCTTAGATAATTTTTTGTTCGCTTGGAATTTCGGTCCAGTAGCTATCTGTGAGAGCTTGGGCTCCAAAGCCTTACGCCAAGTGAATTTCTATGAAGAACTTTCAGACTCATATTGTTCCTTTTGGTGTGATTTTTTTATCCACTAATTTCCGTGCAGTTAGTTTGTACTTTTTTCAAATTACATTTCTTTTGGTATAGGAAATGTGCGGGAGTGGCTATATGGAAGCTTTTTAGATTAATGCAAATGATGTCGTCATTGCAAGCAAAATAAATTACTTGGTGTATTTTTTTTATGGAATTCAAGGATGTTCTCCCTCTTCTTTTTTTTGTTAAGTACTAACCATTTACATTTCTGAATGTGAAGACCACAATTCTCCTTTGCTTAGATAATTTTTTGTTCGCTTGGAATTTCGGTCCAGTAGCTATCTGTGAGAGCTTGGGCTCCAAAGCCTTACGCCAAGTGAATTTCTATGAAGAACTTTCAGACTCATATTGTTCCTTTTGGTGTGATTTTTTTATCCACTAATTTCCGTGCAGTTAGTTTGTACTTTTTTCAAATTACATTTCTTTTGGTATAGGAAATGTGCGGGAGTGGCTATATGGAAGCTTTTTAGATTAATGCAAGTGATGTCGTCATTGCAAGCAAAATAAATTACTTGGTGTATTTTTTTATGGAATTCAAGGATGTTCTCCCTCTTCTTTTTTTTGTTAAGTACTAACCATTTACATTTCTGAATGTGAAGACCACAATTCTCCTTTGCTTAGATAATTTTTTGTTCGCTTGGAATTTCGGTCCAGTAGCTATCTGTGAGAGCTTGGGCTCCAAAGCCTTACGCCAAGTGAATTTCTATGAAGAACTTTCAGACTCATATTGTTCCTTTTGGTGTGATTTTTTTATCCACTAATTTCCGTGCAGTTAGTTTGTACTTTTTTCAAATTACATTTCTTTTGGTATAGGAAATGTGCGGGAGTGGCTATATGGAAGCTTTTTAGATTAATGCAAATGATGTCGTCATTGCAAGCAAAATAAATTACTTGGTGTATTTTTTTATGGAATTCAAGGATGTTCTCCCTCTTCTTTTTTTTGTTAAGTACTAACCATTTACATTTCTGAATGTGAAGACCACAATTCTCCTTTGCTTAGATAATTTTTTGTTCGCTTGGAATTTCGGTCAAGTAGCTATCTGTGAGAGCTTGGGCTCCAAAGCCTTACGCCAAGTGAATTTCTATGAAGAACTTTCAGACTCATATTGTTCCTTTTGGTGTGATTTTTTTATCCACTAATTTCCGTGCAGTTAGTTTGTACTTTTTTCAAATTACATTTCTTTTGGTATAGGAAATGTGCGGGAGTGGCTATATGGAAGCTTTTTAGATTAATGCAAGTGATGTCGTCATTGCAAGCAAATAAATTACTTGGTGTATTTTTTTTATGGAATTCAAGGATGTTCTCCCTCTTCTTTTTTTTGTTAAGTACTAACCATTTACATTTCTGAATGTGAAGACCACAATTCTCCTTTGCTTAGATAATTTTTTGTTCGCTTGGAATTTCGGTCCAGTAGCTATCTGTGAGAGCTTGGGCTCCAAAGCCTTACGCCAAGTGAATTTCTATGAAGAACTTTCAGACTCATATTGTTCCTTTTGGTGTGATTTTTTTATCCACTAATTTCCGTGCAGTTAGTTTGTACTTTTTTCAAATTACATTTCTTTTGGTATAGGAAATGTGCGGGAGTGGCTATATGGAAGCTTTTTAGATTAATGCAACTGATGTCGTCATTGCAAGCAAAATAAATTACTTGGTGTATTTTTTTATGGAATTCAAGGATGTTCTCCCTCTTCTTTTTTTTGTTAAGTACTAACCATTTACATTTCTGAATGTGAAGACCACAATTCTCCTTTGCTTAGATAATTTTTTGTTCGCTTGGAATTTCGGTCCAGTAGCTATCTGTGAGAGCTTGGGCTCCAAAGCCTTACGCCAAGTGAATTTCTATGAAGAACTTTCAGACTCATATTGTTCCTTTTGGTGTGATTTTTTTATCCACTAATTTCCGTGCAGTTAGTTTGTACTTTTTTCAAATTACATTTCTTTTGGTATAGGAAATGTGCGGGAGTGGCTATATGGAAGCTTTTTAGATTAATGCAAATGATGTCGTCATTGCAAGCAAAATAAATTACTTGGTGTATTTTTTTATGGAATTCAAGGATGTTCTCCCTCTTCTTTTTTTTGTTAAGTACTAACCATTTACATTTCTGAATGTGAAGACCACAATTCTCCTTTGCTTAGATAATTTTTTGTTCGCTTGGAATTTCGGTCCAGTAGCTATCTGTGAGAGCTTGGGCTCCAAAGCCTTACGCCAAGTGAATTTCTATGAAGAACTTTCAGACTCATATTGTTCCTTTTGGTGTGATTTTTTTATCCACTAATTTCCGTGCAGTTAGTTTGTACTTTTTTCAAATTACATTTCTTTTGGTATAGGAAATGTGCGGGAGTGGCTATATGGAAGCTTTTTAGATTAATGCAACTGATGTCGTCATTGCAAGCAAAATAAATTACTTGGTGTATTTTTTTATGGAATTCAAGGATGTTCTCCCTCTTCTTTTTTTTGTTAAGTACTAACCATTTACATTTCTGAATGTGAAGACCACAATTCTCCTTTGCTTAGATAATTTTTTGTTCGCTTGGAATTTCGGTCCAGTAGCTATCTGTGAGAGCTTGGGCTCCAAAGCCTTACGCCAAGTGAATTTCTATGAAGAACTTTCAGACTCATATTGTTCCTTTTGGTGTGATTTTTTTATCCACTAATTTCCGTGCAGTTAGTTTGTACTTTTTTCAAATTACATTTCTTTTGGTATAGGAAATGTGCGGGAGTGGCTATATGGAAGCTTTTTAGATTAATGCAACTGATGTCGTCATTGCAAGCAAAATAAATTACTTGGTGTATTTTTTTATGGAATTCAAGGATGTTCTCCCTCTTCTTTTTTTTTGTTAAGTACTAACCATTTACATTTCTGAATGTGAAGACCACAATTCTCCTTTGCTTAGATAATTTTTTGTTCGCTTGGAATTTCGGTCCAGTAGCTATCTGTGAGAGCTTGGGCTCCAAAGCCTTACGCCAAGTGAATTTCTATGAAGAACTTTCAGACTCATATTGTTCCTTTTGGTGTGATTTTTTTATCCACTAATTTCCGTGCAGTTAGTTTGTACTTTTTTCAAATTACATTTCTTTTGGTATAGGAAATGTGCGGGAGTGGCTATATGGAAGCTTTTTAGATTAATGCAAATGATGTCGTCATTGCAAGCAAAATAAATTACTTGGTGTATTTTTTTATGGAATTCAAGGATGTTCTCCCTCTTCTTTTTTTTGTTAAGTACTAACCATTTACATTTCTGAATGTGAAGACCACAATTCTCCTTTGCTTAGATAATTTTTTGTTCGCTTGGAATTTCGGTCCAGTAGCTATCTGTGAGAGCTTGGGCTCCAAAGCCTTACGCCAAGTGAATTTCTATGAAGAACTTTCAGACTCATATTGTTCCTTTTGGTGTGATTTTTTTATCCACTAATTTCCGTGCAGTTAGTTTGTACTTTTTTCAAATTACATTTCTTTTGGTATAGGAAATGTGCGGGAGTGGCTATATGGAAGCTTTTTAGATTAATGCAAGTGATGTCGTCATTGCAAGCAAAATAAATTACTTGGTGTATTTTTTTTTATGGAATTCAAGGATGTTCTCCCTCTTCTTTTTTTTGTTAAGTACTAACCATTTACATTTCTGAATGTGAAGACCACAATTCTCCTTTGCTTAGATAATTTTTTGTTCGCTTGGAATTTCGGTCCAGTAGCTATCTGTGAGAGCTTGGGCTCCAAAGCCTTACGCCAAGTGAATTTCTATGAAGAACTTTCAGACTCATATTGTTCCTTTTGGTGTGATTTTTTTATCCACTAATTTCCGTGCAGTTAGTTTGTACTTTTTTCAAATTACATTTCTTTTGGTATAGGAAATGTGCGGGAGTGGCTATATGGAAGCTTTTTAGATTAATGCAACTGATGTCGTCATTGCAAGCAAAATAAATTACTTGGTGTATTTTTTTATGGAATTCAAGGATGTTCTCCCTCTTCTTTTTTTTGTTAAGTACTAACCATTTACATTTCTGAATGTGAAGACCACAATTCTCCTTTGCTTAGATAATTTTTTGTTCGCTTGGAATTTCGGTCCAGTAGCTATCTGTGAGAGCTTGGGCTCCAAAGCCTTACGCCAAGTGAATTTCTATGAAGAACTTTCAGACTCATATTGTTCCTTTTGGTGTGATTTTTTTATCCACTAATTTCCGTGCAGTTAGTTTGTACTTTTTTCAAATTACATTTCTTTTGGTATAGGAAATGTGCGGGAGTGGCTATATGGAAGCTTTTTAGATTAATGCAAATGATGTCGTCATTGCAAGCAAAATAAATTACTTGGTGTATTTTTTTATGGAATTCAAGGATGTTCTCCCTCTTCTTTTTTTTGTTAAGTACTAACCATTTACATTTCTGAATGTGAAGACCACAATTCTCCTTTGCTTAGATAATTTTTTGTTCGCTTGGAATTTCGGTCCAGTAGCTATCTGTGAGAGCTTGGGCTCCAAAGCCTTACGCCAAGTGAATTTCTATGAAGAACTTTCAGACTCATATTGTTCCTTTTGGTGTGATTTTTTTATCCACTAATTTCCGTGCAGTTAGTTTGTACTTTTTTCAAATTACATTTCTTTTGGTATAGGAAATGTGCGGGAGTGGCTATATGGAAGCTTTTTAGATTAATGCAATGATGTCGTCATTGCAAGCAAAATAAATTACTTGGTGTATTTTTTTTATGGAATTCAAGGATGTTCTCCCTCTTCTTTTTTTTGTTAAGTACTAACCATTTACATTTCTGAATGTGAAGACCACAATTCTCCTTTGCTTAGATAATTTTTTGTTCGCTTGGAATTTCGGTCCAGTAGCTATCTGTGAGAGCTTGGGCTCCAAAGCCTTACGCCAAGTGAATTTCTATGAAGAACTTTCAGACTCATATTGTTCCTTTTGGTGTGATTTTTTTATCCACTAATTTCCGTGCAGTTAGTTTGTACTTTTTTCAAATTACATTTCTTTTGGTATAGGAAATGTGCGGGAGTGGCTATATGGAAGCTTTTTAGATTAATGCAACTGATGTCGTCATTGCAAGCAAAATAAATTACTTGGTGTATTTTTTTATGGAATTCAAGGATGTTCTCCCTCTTCTTTTTTTTGTTAAGTACTAACCATTTACATTTCTGAATGTGAAGACCACAATTCTCCTTTGCTTAGATAATTTTTTGTTCGCTTGGAATTTCGGTCCAGTAGCTATCTGTGAGAGCTTGGGCTCCAAAGCCTTACGCCAAGTGAATTTCTATGAAGAACTTTCAGACTCATATTGTTCCTTTTGGTGTGATTTTTTTATCCACTAATTTCCGTGCAGTTAGTTTGTACTTTTTTCAAATTACATTTCTTTTGGTATAGGAAATGTGCGGGAGTGGCTATATGGAAGCTTTTTAGATTAATGCAAATGATGTCGTCATTGCAAGCAAAATAAATTACTTGGTGTATTTTTTTATGGAATTCAAGGATGTTCTCCCTCTTCTTTTTTTTGTTAAGTACTAACCATTTACATTTCTGAATGTGAAGACCACAATTCTCCTTCGCTTAGATAATTTTTTGTTCGCTTGGAATTTCGGTCAAGTAGCTATCTAGGGAAAGCTTGGGCTCGAAAGGCTTACACCAGGTGAATTTCTATGAAGAACTTTCACACTCATATATTGTTCCTTTTGGTGTGATTTTTTTATCCAGTAATTTCCGTGTGTTTGTACTTTTTTCAAATTACATTTCTTTTGGTACTTGAAATGTGCGGGAGTGGCTATATGGAAGCTTTTTAGATTGATGCAAGTGATGCCATCATTGCATGCAAATTAAATTACTTGATGTATTTTTTTTTATGGAATTCAAGGATGTTCTCCCTCTTCTTTTTTTTGTTAAGTACTAACCATTTACATTTCTGAATGTGAAGACCACAATTCTCCTTTGCTTAGATAATTTTTTGTTCGCTTGGAATTTCGGTCCAGTAGCTATCTGTGAGAGCTTGGGCTCCAAAGCCTTACGCCAAGTGAATTTCTATGAAGAACTTTCAGACTCATATTGTTCCTTTTGGTGTGATTTTTTTATCCACTAATTTCCGTGCAGTTAGTTTGTACTTTTTTCAAATTACATTTCTTTTGGTATAGGAAATGTGCGGGAGTGGCTATATGGAAGCTTTTTAGATTAATGCAACTGATGTCGTCATTGCAAGCAAAATAAATTACTTGGTGTATTTTTTTATGGAATTCAAGGATGTTCTCCCTCTTCTTTTTTTTGTTAAGTACTAACCATTTACATTTCTGAATGTGAAGACCACAATTCTCCTTTGCTTAGATAATTTTTTGTTCGCTTGGAATTTCGGTCCAGTAGCTATCTGTGAGAGCTTGGGCTCCAAAGCCTTACGCCAAGTGAATTTCTATGAAGAACTTTCAGACTCATATTGTTCCTTTTGGTGTGATTTTTTTATCCACTAATTTCCGTGCAGTTAGTTTGTACTTTTTTCAAATTACATTTCTTTTGGTATAGGAAATGTGCGGGAGTGGCTATATGGAAGCTTTTTAGATTAATGCAAATGATGTCGTCATTGCAAGCAAAATAAATTACTTGGTGTATTTTTTTATGGAATTCAAGGATGTTCTCCCTCTTCTTTTTTTTGTTAATTACTAACCATTTACATTTCTGAATGTGAAGACCACAATTCTCCTTCGCTTAGATAATTTTTTGTTCGCTTGGAATTTCGGTCAAGTAGCTATCTAGGGAAAGCTTGGGCTCGAAAGGCTTACACCAGGTGAATTTCTATGAAGAACTTTCACACTCATATATTGTTCCTTTTGGTGTGATTTTTTTATCCAGTAATTTCCGTGTGGTTTGTACTTTTTTCAAATTACATTTCTTTTGGTACTTGAAATGTGTGGGAGTGGCTATATGGAAGCTTTTTAGATTGATGCAAGTGATGCCATCATTGCATGCAAATTAAATTACTTGATGTATTTTTTTTTATGGAATTCAAGGATGTTCTCCCTCTTCTTTTTTTTGTTAAGTACTAACCATTTACATTTCTGAATGTGAAGACCACAATTCTCCTTTGCTTAGATAATTTTTTGTTCGCTTGGAATTTCGGTCCAGTAGCTATCTGTGAGAGCTTGGGCTCCAAAGCCTTACGCCAAGTGAATTTCTATGAAGAACTTTCAGACTCATATTGTTCCTTTTGGTGTGATTTTTTTATCCACTAATTTCCGTGCAGTTAGTTTGTACTTTTTTCAAATTACATTTCTTTTGGTATAGGAAATGTGCGGGAGTGGCTATATGGAAGCTTTTTAGATTAATGCAACTGATGTCGTCATTGCAAGCAAAATAAATTACTTGGTGTATTTTTTTATGGAATTCAAGGATGTTCTCCCTCTTCTTTTTTTTGTTAAGTACTAACCATTTACATTTCTGAATGTGAAGACCACAATTCTCCTTTGCTTAGATAATTTTTTGTTCGCTTGGAATTTCGGTCCAGTAGCTATCTGTGAGAGCTTGGGCTCCAAAGCCTTACGCCAAGTGAATTTCTATGAAGAACTTTCAGACTCATATTGTTCCTTTTGGTGTGATTTTTTTATCCACTAATTTCCGTGCAGTTAGTTTGTACTTTTTTCAAATTACATTTCTTTTGGTATAGGAAATGTGCGGGAGTGGCTATATGGAAGCTTTTTAGATTAATGCAAATGATGTCGTCATTGCAAGCAAAATAAATTACTTGGTGTATTTTTTTTATGGAATTCAAGGATGTTCTCCCTCTTCTTTTTTTTTTGTTAATTACTAACCATTTACATTTCTGAATGTGAAGACCACAATTCTCCTTCGCTTAGATAATTTTTTGTTCGCTTGGAATTTCGGTCAAGTAGCTATCTAGGGAAAGCTTGGGCTCGAAAGGCTTACACCAGGTGAATTTCTATGAAGAACTTTCACACTCATATATTGTTCCTTTTGGTGTGATTTTTTTATCCAGTAATTTCCGTGTGGTTTGTACTTTTTTCAAATTACATTTCTTTTGGTACTTGAAATGTGTGGGAGTGGCTATATGGAAGCTTTTTAGATTGATGCAAGTGATGCCATCATTGCATGCAAATTAAATTACTTGATGTATTTTTTTTTATGGAATTCAAGGATGTTCTCCCTCTTCTTTTTTTTGTTAAGTACTAACCATTTACATTTCTGAATGTGAAGACCACAATTCTCCTTTGCTTAGATAATTTTTTGTTCGCTTGGAATTTCGGTCCAGTAGCTATCTGTGAGAGCTTGGGCTCCAAAGCCTTACGCCAAGTGAATTTCTATGAAGAACTTTCAGACTCATATTGTTCCTTTTGGTGTGATTTTTTTATCCACTAATTTCCGTGCAGTTAGTTTGTACTTTTTTCAAATTACATTTCTTTTGGTATAGGAAATGTGCGGGAGTGGCTATATGGAAGCTTTTTAGATTAATGCAACTGATGTCGTCATTGCAAGCAAAATAAATTACTTGGTGTATTTTTTTATGGAATTCAAGGATGTTCTCCCTCTTCTTTTTTTTGTTAAGTACTAACCATTTACATTTCTGAATGTGAAGACCACAATTCTCCTTTGCTTAGATAATTTTTTGTTCGCTTGGAATTTCGGTCCAGTAGCTATCTGTGAGAGCTTGGGCTCCAAAGCCTTACGCCAAGTGAATTTCTATGAAGAACTTTCAGACTCATATTGTTCCTTTTGGTGTGATTTTTTTATCCACTAATTTCCGTGCAGTTAGTTTGTACTTTTTTCAAATTACATTTCTTTTGGTATAGGAAATGTGCGGGAGTGGCTATATGGAAGCTTTTTAGATTAATGCAAATGATGTCGTCATTGCAAGCAAAATAAATTACTTGGTGTATTTTTTTATGGAATTCAAGGATGTTCTCCCTCTTCTTTTTTTTTGTTAATTACTAACCATTTACATTTCTGAATGTGAAGACCACAATTCTCCTTCGCTTAGATAATTTTTTGTTCGCTTGGAATTTCGGTCAAGTAGCTATCTAGGGAAAGCTTGGGCTCGAAAGGCTTACACCAGGTGAATTTCTATGAAGAACTTTCACACTCATATATTGTTCCTTTTGGTGTGATTTTTTTATCCAGTAATTTCCGTGTGGTTTGTACTTTTTTCAAATTACATTTCTTTTGGTACTTGAAATGTGTGGGAGTGGCTATATGGAAGCTTTTTAGATTGATGAGAGTGATGCCATCATTGCATGCAAATTAAATTACTTGATGTATTTTTTTTTATGGAATTCAAGGATGTTCTCCCTCTTCTTTTTTTTGTTAAGTACTAACCATTTACATTTCTGAATGTGAAGACCACAATTCTCCTTTGCTTAGATAATTTTTTGTTCGCTTGGAATTTCGGTCCAGTAGCTATCTGTGAGAGCTTGGGCTCCAAAGCCTTACGCCAAGTGAATTTCTATGAAGAACTTTCAGACTCATATTGTTCCTTTTGGTGTGATTTTTTTATCCACTAATTTCCGTGCAGTTAGTTTGTACTTTTTTCAAATTACATTTCTTTTGGTATAGGAAATGTGCGGGAGTGGCTATATGGAAGCTTTTTAGATTAATGCAACTGATGTCGTCATTGCAAGCAAAATAAATTACTTGGTGTATTTTTTTATGGAATTCAAGGATGTTCTCCCTCTTCTTTTTTTTGTTAAGTACTAACCATTTACATTTCTGAATGTGAAGACCACAATTCTCCTTTGCTTAGATAATTTTTTGTTCGCTTGGAATTTCGGTCCAGTAGCTATCTGTGAGAGCTTGGGCTCCAAAGCCTTACGCCAAGTGAATTTCTATGAAGAACTTTCAGACTCATATTGTTCCTTTTGGTGTGATTTTTTTATCCACTAATTTCCGTGCAGTTAGTTTGTACTTTTTTCAAATTACATTTCTTTTGGTATAGGAAATGTGCGGGAGTGGCTATATGGAAGCTTTTTAGATTAATGCAAATGATGTCGTCATTGCAAGCAAAATAAATTACTTGGTGTATTTTTTTATGGAATTCAAGGATGTTCTCCCTCTTCTTTTTTTTGTTAATTACTAACCATTTACATTTCTGAATGTGAAGACCACAATTCTCCTTCGCTTAGATAATTTTTTGTTCGCTTGGAATTTCGGTCAAGTAGCTATCTAGGGAAAGCTTGGGCTCGAAAGGCTTACACCAGGTGAATTTCTATGAAGAACTTTCACACTCATATATTGTTCCTTTTGGTGTGATTTTTTTATCCAGTAATTTCCGTGTGGTTTGTACTTTTTTCAAATTACATTTCTTTTGGTACTTGAAATGTGTGGGAGTGGCTATATGGAAGCTTTTTAGATTGATGCAAGTGATGCCATCATTGCATGCAAATTAAATTACTTGATGTATTTTTTTTTATGGAATTCAAGGATGTTCTCCCTCTTCTTTTTTTTGTTAAGTACTAACCATTTACATTTCTGAATGTGAAGACCACAATTCTCCTTTGCTTAGATAATTTTTTGTTCGCTTGGAATTTCGGTCCAGTAGCTATCTGTGAGAGCTTGGGCTCCAAAGCCTTACGCCAAGTGAATTTCTATGAAGAACTTTCAGACTCATATTGTTCCTTTTGGTGTGATTTTTTTTATCCACTAATTTCCGTGCAGTTAGTTTGTACTTTTTTCAAATTACATTTCTTTTGGTATAGGAAATGTGCGGGAGTGGCTATATGGAAGCTTTTTAGATTAATGCAACTGATGTCGTCATTGCAAGCAAAATAAATTACTTGGTGTATTTTTTTATGGAATTCAAGGATGTTCTCCCTCTTCTTTTTTTTGTTAAGTACTAACCATTTACATTTCTGAATGTGAAGACCACAATTCTCCTTTGCTTAGATAATTTTTTGTTCGCTTGGAATTTCGGTCCAGTAGCTATCTGTGAGAGCTTGGGCTCCAAAGCCTTACGCCAAGTGAATTTCTATGAAGAACTTTCAGACTCATATTGTTCCTTTTGGTGTGATTTTTTTATCCACTAATTTCCGTGCAGTTAGTTTGTACTTTTTTCAAATTACATTTCTTTTGGTATAGGAAATGTGCGGGAGTGGCTATATGGAAGCTTTTTAGATTAATGCAACTGATGTCGTCATTGCAAGCAAAATAAATTACTTGGTGTATTTTTTTATGGAATTCAAGGATGTTCTCCCTCTTCTTTTTTTTGTTAAGTACTAACCATTTACATTTCTGAATGTGAAGACCACAATTCTCCTTTGCTTAGATAATTTTTTGTTCGCTTGGAATTTCGGTCCAGTAGCTATCTGTGAGAGCTTGGGCTCCAAAGCCTTACGCCAAGTGAATTTCTATGAAGAACTTTCAGACTCATATTGTTCCTTTTGGTGTGATTTTTTTATCCACTAATTTCCGTGCAGTTAGGTTTGTACTTTTTTCAAATTACATTTCTTTTGGTATAGGAAATGTGCGGGAGTGGCTATATGGAAGCTTTTTAGATTAATGCAAATGATGTCGTCATTGCAAGCAAAATAAATTACTTGGTGTATTTTTTATGGAATTCAAGGATGTTCTCCCTCTTCTTTTTTTTGTTAATTACTAACCATTTACATTTCTGAATGTGAAGACCACAATTCTCCTTCGCTTAGATAATTTTTTGTTCGCTTGGAATTTCGGTCAAGTAGCTATCTAGGGAAAGCTTGGGCTCGAAAGGCTTACACCAGTGAATTTCTATGAAGAACTTTCAGACTCATATTGTTCCTTTTGGTGTGATTTTTTTATCCACTAATTTCCGTGCAGTTAGTTTGTACTTTTTTCAAATTACATTTCTTTTGGTATAGCAAATGTGCGGGAGTGGCTATATGGAAGCTTTTTAGATTAATGCAACTGATGTCGTCATTGCAAGCAAAATAAATTACTTGGTGTATTTTTTTATGGAATTCAAGGATGTTCTCCCTCTTCTTTTTTTTGTTAAGTACTAACCATTTACATTTCTGAATGTGAAGACCACAATTCTCCTTTGCTTAGATAATTTTTTGTTCGCTTGGAATTTCGGTCCAGTAGCTATCTGTGAGAGCTTGGGCTCCAAAGCCTTACGCCAAGTGAATTTCTATGAAGAACTTTCAGACTCATATTGTTCCTTTTGGTGTGATTTTTTTATCCACTAATTTCCGTGCAGTTAGTTTGTACTTTTTTCAAATTACATTTCTTTTGGTATAGGAAATGTGCGGGAGTGGCTATATGGAAGCTTTTTAGATTAATGCAACTGATGTCGTCATTGCAAGCAAAATAAATTACTTGGTGTATTTTTTTATGGAATTCAAGGATGTTCTCCCTCTTCTTTTTTTTGTTAAGTACTAACCATTTACATTTCTGAATGTGAAGACCACAATTCTCCTTTGCTTAGATAATTTTTTGTTCGCTTGGAATTTCGGTCCAGTAGCTATCTGTGAGAGCTTGGGCTCCAAAGCCTTACGCCAAGTGAATTTCTATGAAGAACTTTCAGACTCATATTGTTCCTTTTGGTGTGATTTTTTTATCCACTAATTTCCGTGCAGTTAGTTTGTACTTTTTTCAAATTACATTTCTTTTGGTATAGGAAATGTGCGGGAGTGGCTATATGGAAGCTTTTTAGATTAATGCAACTGATGTCGTCATTGCAAGCAAAATAAATTACTTGGTGTATTTTTTTATGGAATTCAAGGATGTTCTCCCTCTTCTTTTTTTTGTTAAGTACTAACCATTTACATTTCTGAATGTGAAGACCACAATTCTCCTTTGCTTAGATAATTTTTTGTTCGCTTGGAATTTCGGTCCAGTAGCTATCTGTGAGAGCTTGGGCTCCAAAGCCTTACGCCAAGTGAATTTCTATGAAGAACTTTCAGACTCATATTGTTCCTTTTGGTGTGATTTTTTTTATCCACTAATTTCCGTGCAGTTAGTTTGTACTTTTTTCAAATTACATTTCTTTTGGTATAGGAAATGTGCGGGAGTGGCTATATGGAAGCTTTTTTAGATTAATGCAAATGATGTCGTCATTGCAAGCAAAATAAATTACTTGGTGTATTTTTTTATGGAATTCAAGGATGTTCTCCCTCTTCTTTTTTTTTGTTAATTACTAACCATTTACATTTCTGAATGTGAAGACCACAATTCTCCTTCGCTTAGATAATTTTTTGTTCGCTTGGAATTTCGGTCAAGTAGCTATCTAGGGAAAGCTTGGGCTCGAAAGGCTTACACCAGGTGAATTTCTATGAAGAACTTTCACACTCATATATTGTTCCTTTTGGTGTGATTTTTTTATCCAGTAATTTCCGTGTGGTTTGTACCTTTTTTTCAAATTACATTTCTTTTGGTACTTGAAATGTGTGGGAGTGGCTATATGGAAGCTTTTTAGATTGATGAGAGTGATGCCATCATTGCATGCAAATTAAATTACTTGATGTATTTTTTTTTTATGGAATTCAAGGATGTTCTCCCTCTTCTTTTTTTTGTTAAGTACTAACCATTTACATTTCTGAATGTGAAGACCACAATTCTCCTTTGCTTAGATAATTTTTTGTTCGCTTGGAATTTCGGTCCAGTAGCTATCTGTGAGAGCTTGGGCTCCAAAGCCTTACGCCAAGTGAATTTCTATGAAGAACTTTCAGACTCATATTGTTCCTTTTGGTGTGATTTTTTTATCCACTAATTTCCGTGCAGTTAGTTTGTACTTTTTTCAAATTACATTTCTTTTGGTATAGGAAATGTGCGGGAGTGGCTATATGGAAGCTTTTTAGATTAATGCAACTGATGTCGTCATTGCAAGCAAAATAAATTACTTGGTGTATTTTTTTTATGGAATTCAAGGATGTTCTCCCTCTTCTTTTTTTTTGTTAAGTACTAACCATTTACATTTCTGAATGTGAAGACCACAATTCTCCTTTGCTTAGATAATTTTTTGTTCGCTTGGAATTTCGGTCCAGTAGCTATCTGTGAGAGCTTGGGCTCCAAAGCCTTACGCCAAGTGAATTTCTATGAAGAACTTTCAGACTCATATTGTTCCTTTTGGTGTGATTTTTTTATCCACTAATTTCCGTGCAGTTAGTTTTGTACTTTTTTCAAATTACATTTCTTTTGGTATAGGAAATGTGCGGGAGTGGCTATATGGAAGCTTTTTAGATTAATGCAAATGATGTCGTCATTGCAAGCAAAATAAATTACTTGGTGTATTTTTTTATGGAATTCAAGGATGTTCTCCCTCTTCTTTTTTTTGTTAATTACTAACCATTTACATTTCTGAATGTGAAGACCACAATTCTCCTTCGCTTAGATAATTTTTTGTTTCGCTTGGAATTTCGGTCAAGTAGCTATCTAGGGAAAGCTTGGGCTCGAAAGGCTTACACCAGGTGAATTTCTATGAAGAACTTTCACACTCATATATTGTTCCTTTTGGTGTGATTTTTTTATCCAGTAATTTCCGTGTGGTTTGTACTTTTTTCAAATTACATTTCTTTTGGTACTTGAAATGTGTGGGAGTGGCTATATGGAAGCTTTTTAGATTGATGAGAGTGATGCCATCATTGCATGCAAATTAAATTACTTGATGTATTTTTTTTTATGGAATTCAAGGATGTTCTCCCTCTTCTTTTTTTTGTTAAGTACTAACCATTTACATTTCTGAATGTGAAGACCACAATTCTCCTTTGCTTAGATAATTTTTTGTTCGCTTGGAATTTCGGTCCAGTAGCTATCTGTGAGAGCTTGGGCTCCAAAGCCCTTACGCCAAGTGAATTTCTATGAAGAACTTTCAGACTCATATTGTTCCTTTTGGTGTGATTTTTTTATCCACTAATTTCCGTATGCAGTTAGTTTGTACTTTTTTCAAATTACATTTCTTTTGGTATAGGAAATGTGCGGGAGTGGCTATATGGAAGCTTTTTAGATTAATGCAACTGATGTCGTCATTGCAAGCAAAATAAATTACTTGGTGTATTTTTTTATGGAATTCAAGGATGTTCTCCCTCTTCTTTTTTTTGTTAAGTACTAACCATTTACATTTCTGAATGTGAAGACCACAATTCTCCTTTGCTTAGATAATTTTTTGTTCGCTTGGAATTTCGGTCCAGTAGCTATCTGTGAGAGCTTGGGCTCCAAAGCCTTACGCCAAGTGAATTTCTATGAAGAACTTTCAGACTCATATTGTTCCTTTTGGTGTGATTTTTTTATCCACTAATTTCCGTGCAGTTAGTTTGTACTTTTTTCAAATTACATTTCTTTTGGTATAGGAAATGTGCGGGAGTGGCTATATGGAAGCTTTTTAGATTAATGCAAATGATGTCGTCATTGCAAGCAAAATAAATTACTTGGTGTATTTTTTTATGGAATTCAAGGATGTTCTCCCTCTTCTTTTTTTTTGTTAATTACTAACCATTTACATTTCTGAATGTGAAGACCACAATTCTCCTTCGCTTAGATAATTTTTTGTTCGCTTGGAATTTCGGTCAAGTAGCTATCTAGGGAAAGCTTGGGCTCGAAAGGCTTACACCAGGTGAATTTCTATGAAGAACTTTCACACTCATATATTGTTCCTTTTGGTGTGATTTTTTTTATCCAGTAATTTCCGTGTGGTTTGTACTTTTTTCAAATTACATTTCTTTTGGTACTTGAAATGTGTGGGAGTGGCTATATGGAAGCTTTTTAGATTGATGCAAGTGATGCCATCATTGCATGCAAATTAAATTACTTGATGTATTTTTTTTTATGGAATTCAAGGATGTTCTCCCTCTTCTTTTTTTTGTTAAGTACTAACCATTTACATTTCTGAATGTGAAGACCACAATTCTCCTTTGCTTAGATAATTTTTTGTTCGCTTGGAATTTCGGTCCAGTAGCTATCTGTGAGAGCTTGGGCTCCAAAGCCTTACGCCAAGTGAATTTCTATGAAGAACTTTCAGACTCATATTGTTCCTTTTGGTGTGATTTTTTTATCCACTAATTTCCGTGCAGTTAGTTTGTACTTTTTTCAAATTACATTTCTTTTGGTATAGGAAATGTGCGGGAGTGGCTATATGGAAGCTTTTTAGATTAATGCAACTGATTGTCCGTCATTGCAAGCAAAATAAATTACTTGGTGTATTTTTTTATGGAATTCAAGGATGTTCTCCCTCTTCTTTTTTTTGTTAAGTACTAACCATTTACATTTCTGAATGTGAAGACCACAATTCTCCTTTGCTTAGATAATTTTTTTGTTCGCTTGGAATTTCGGTCCAGTAGCTATCTGTGAGAGCTTGGGCTCCAAAGCCTTACGCCAAGTGAATTTCTATGAAGAACTTTCAGACTCATATTGTTCCTTTTGGTGTGATTTTTTTATCCACTAATTTCCGTGCAGTTAGTTTGTACTTTTTTTCAAATTACATTTCTTTTGGTATAGGAAATGTGCGGGAGTGGCTATATGGAAGCTTTTTAGATTAATGCAAATGATGTCGTCATTGCAAGCAAAATAAATTACTTGGTGTATTTTTTTATGGAATTCAAGGATGTTCTCCCTCTTCTTTTTTTTGTTAATTACTAACCATTTACATTTCTGAATGTGAAGACCACAATTCTCCTTCGCTTAGATAATTTTTTGTTCGCTTGGAATTTCGGTCAAGTAGCTATCTAGGGAAAGCTTGGGCTCGAAAGGCTTACACCAGGTGAATTTCTATGAAGAACTTTCACACTCATATATTGTTCCTTTTGGTGTGATTTTTTTTATCCAGTAATTTCCGTGTGGTTTGTACTTTTTTCAAATTACATTTCTTTTGGTACTTGAAATGTGTGGGAGTGGCTATATGGAAGTCTTTTTAGATTGATGAGAGTGATGCCATCATTGCATGCAAATTAAATTACTTGATGTATTTTTTTTTATGGAATTCAAGGATGTTCTCCCTCTTCTTTTTTTTGTTAAGTACTAACCATTTACATTTCTGAATGTGAAGACCACAATTCTCCTTTGCTTAGATAATTTTTTGTTCGCTTGGAATTTCGGTCCAGTAGCTATCTGTGAGAGCTTGGGCTCCAAAGCCTTACGCCAAGTGAATTTCTATGAAGAACTTTCAGACTCATATTGTTCCTTTTGGTGTGATTTTTTTATCCACTACTATCTCTCTATTAATTTTATGGTGAATTGTTGGAGGGATTAGGTTAATGCAAGAAAGATTCTCACGTAGAAAATTAAGTTAGATGAATGGTGAAAAAAGATTATTTTATTGACTTCCTTACTAAAATTCTCAAATGCAAGATATAAAACAGCTGCATCAATATCATAGTAAACAGCTGCACACATTAACTTCTTTGACTAGATTCCAAAAAAGGTGAGCAGTTCAACCAAATTCTTCATTCAACACAGCTTATCTGCTAATTAAAATTTGTTTGGTCAGGAAAGTTCTGGAGAAGTGAAAGTGATGGGGTGACCTGAACAACACCTATTCCCGTGTCTTATGGTAACATATGAAGCACAATTTTTACCAAAGTGCTAACTGCTAACTAATCAAAGATTATACACAACTAAAAGGGCAACTAGATGAGGAATATCTGTAATTACAGCGCAGGAGAGAATACTATAACCATGCATCATAATTAATAATAAAGTTGGGTTTTAACCCAAAAAATAGCTATAGATTTTGAAAGACTCTTCGTTTAACAGGTTATAGATCACTTGACTGTTGAGGATGCAACGCCTGAAAGACTTCCACACGATTGAAATTAAATCCATAATTAGCATCATTTCCTAATCTCTTAATAAAATGACAGAATGGTGAATTAGGCACAATTCAATAAATTCCTTAACCAAAATAAAAATTCCCACAGCTGTTTCTACACAGATCTGTTTCTAATCACACAAGCATGAGCTTTAAAAACAAAAGGAGCAGCAATAAAGGGCATAATCTATGATAGTCCCACACAAAAGGGAGAATTCTGAGACAATTTACGATAATGTTTATAGCCCAATTCAAATCACAGTTTTTAAAACCCAATAGAACAATTCAATGATTGAAATACACAGATCGTTCTAAGAAGAGGATACAAAAGGGTTTGATCTAAAATCAATACCCAGTCACAGACTCACAGCATCAATACCTAGTCACAGACTCGTGTAAAATCAAGCTTGGATTAACCTTGAATGGAGACAACGACGATGACAACAAAGATAGAATCACCTCTGACGAATTGAAGTCCGACAGCTCTTAGCCTCTTACTAGAGAAGACGATTCGAGAGATGAGAAGAGAGGACAATTTGGGGAAGAGAAGGATGAGAACAGCTGGGGATGAGATCGGCCGAAGTGTACCGTTGATGAACTGAGAAGAGTAGAAATGATTTGGGGATGAGTGATGAGAACTGAGAAAAGAAGAGAAGAGAAGATTTAGGGCAAATGGAAATGAAAATGAGATTCTGAGAAGAGTTAATTCAACCCCCCCGAAGTCCAAAATTCAGAATCACTTAGGATCGTAAAATCGGACCGATCCAGTCCGATTTTATGATTCCGTACGAGTTTGACCGAGTTTGATTTTTCTTTTCGAGTTGACATGATTTAATAAATCAACTCATGATTTTAACAACACTGCATCAAACACAACTGTTATAATTTTAGCACATGATCAATTAACATATCTCTTCCTTTCCCTCTCTCTCTCTCCAAATAAAAAAAGCCCGTTTCAAACATATTTGTCGGCGAGAGACGTTATTAATCATATTCTCAATTCAGGTTAATGACGCTATTAGGGCTATTAATTATTAATTACCATTAGATTTCCTTTTATTATTTTTTTAATCTTTTTGCATGAAATTAAGTTGTCATTTCTTTACTTACCAAAAAACAGTTAAGCTTGTATAAATTAATATTTTTTTAGCATAAAGATTTATTTATTAATTAACATATTATTTAAATTCCAAATTCAAATCAATATCAAACAAAAATTTCATTTAATTAAAATTGTTAATTTATGAAGTTACACTGTATTATTAATTTATTACATATTACCAGGATATTTAATTTTAGTTTTTTTTGTAATGTAATGCAGTGACGGATAATAAATAAAGAAAATGCGCTCTCTGTCATTTTATATATAATTAATGCTTATAATTAATTAGCTAGCCATACTTTGTGGTGCTTCTTCACGCACTCCCTCTCTTGCTCTTTCTTTCTTCTCTTTGTTTGCTCTGCAGTTTGTTGTCAATGGGGCATTAGCTAGCCATACTTTGTTTTCTTGTCTTTCCTTTTGCTTAATACTGTTGAAGAAGAAGAACAAGTTGTGAGCTCTCCATGAAGATGCCAGTAAGTACGTTTCTTTTATACTTCTGTTTTTTTTTTTTTGGATTCCTTTTCTCCTCCTCCAAATCTGGAAAGTCTGGAATTTTGATTGGTTTTGGTTTTATATTTATGATCTATTGAAGTATATATTCTGATTGCCTTGTGGGGTTTTCATATAATATATACTAGTCTATCACGGCAGTGGTTATGGCAGTCAATTCAGTTCATTTTTACTATATTTTGATTTATTGACATGCTGTGCTTCTCTCTTTCCTAAAACTGTGATGATGAAGTTTCTTGAACTGATGCTTTTGATTTTGAATATTATTTGCAGGATGGACTTTCTTTTTTCTTTTTTTCTTTTTCTACTCTTTCAGTTTGTGAGTCATGGCTGCAAAATTTGTTTCTTTAATTGCTGTTTTTTCCGTGTTATTGTTCTTTTGAACAGTGTTGTTTTCATTGGATTCTTGACTCTCTCTGTTTTTTTTTTTTTTTTTTGCTTTCATCTTTTATTTGGTTGATTTGTTTACTGCATTGCTTTCATCTTTTATTTGGTTGATTTGTTTACTGCATTGCTTTCATCTTTTATTTGGTTGATTTGTTTACTGCATTGCTTTCATCTTTTATTTGGTTGATTTGTTTACTGCATTGCTTTCCTTTCTCTTGGAATCACCAAACCATACTTCAACTTCCACATTACAAGGAGTCTAATTTGTTTTACTAGCCAAATACATTATCCTTATTTTTATGTTATTCTGCTTTAAAATTGCTCCTTTTTTTTTTTTGAATAATTATGATCCCATATGTTTCATTGCTTCAGTTGTCAAATAAAACCGAATAATTGCCTGCTAAGCTTTCATCATCATGTAATTTTCCAATATTTTTTTGTGCTTTACATCATGTCCTTAGTGTTTGAGAAGTGTTTACATTATATAGGAATTCTCTCGATCTCCATGTGGCATCTTTTGTGATAAAATTGACAGCTTGGTTCTTATTCTTTGTTGGATTTTTGAGCGTTGTACAATTCACTTGATTGTAAGAATCTAATGGAGGAGGTTAGAGTCTGTTTCTTATTGTCTTGATGTATTTTCTATGGAATTTAAGATTGTTTTGAATATCATTTATCTCTTGCTTAATGCTGACTGTTGCAAAAAAATGAATCTTTGTTTTAGGAATCTGTTTTGAGATTGCACTTTTGCATTTTTCAGGTGGCAGTACTCTTGCTACTGGCACTGAACATTGCCATTAGAATTGATGCAGAAGAGAGCAGCGGAGTGTGTGATTTCAAACCAAGTTTAAAACCAAGACCACATAGTGTCTCCATCTTGGAGTTTGGTGCGGTTGGAGATGGGAAAACATTGAATACTCTTGCTTTTCAGAATGCCATTTTCTATCTCAAGTCATTTACAGACAAGGGTGGCGCACAGCTTTATGTCCCACCTGGAAAATGGGGTTACTGGGAGTTTTCAGCCTTACCAGCCATCTTACACTATTCCTGGAAAAAGGTGCTGTCATTCTTGGATCTCAGGTATTTTTTCACGGCTTGCTTGCTCTTATTCCTTTCCCTTCTCTTGTTTTGTTTCTGTGTCCAGAGAAGATAGATCTAACAAAGCAAAATTAGTTTGGTTCGTTATCATGTCCCAATGGGCATGACATGATGACAGCAGGTATTGTGATCTGCACAGCAGGTCTTGAATTCGAGTCAGGACGTGCATCCCCTGTAAAAGCCCTGGGACAACCGGGGTTTTACTCGCTCACCTAGGCCCACAAAATACACTTTCCGGGGATGGGTTTCCTCGCATCAAAAAAAAAAAAAAATCAACCCTTGGATTTCTGACAGATGCTTTCCTTGCTTATTAGGATCCATCCCATTGGGATCTTGTTGATCCCTTACCCCCATATGGTCGTGGGATTGAACTTCCTGGAAAAAAATATCAAAGTTTAAAAAATGGAGATATGCTATATGATGTGGCAGTAACTGGTAAATGCAGTGTGCCGTTTTCATTTCTCTGATTCAATTACTGACTGCTTGGGTCTCGATTGCTGATCACATGACTTTTATTTGCTTGCTGGTCTAGGTGATAATGGAACCATTGATGGTCAGGGTTCAGTTTAGTGGGATTGGTTCGAGTCCCATTCCTTGAACTACAGCCGCCCTCATCTTGTGGAATTTACATCCCTCTGATTATGTCGTAGTTTCAAATATTACCTTCTTGAATGCTCCTGCATATAGCATTCATCCAGTGTATTGCAGGTATTTCTCTTAAGACCATGGTGATTGCTAATTGAATAAAGAGCTTATAAATTGATGGAGTGACGTATCATTGTGTGGAATTGTCACTGATGCAGTAATGTGGTTGTTCAAAATATTTCAGTCTTTGCTCCTGAAGATCCCCCTTACACCATCGGCATAGTGCCAGGTTTTATTGAACATTTCTATGTTTGTTTAGTTAACATGTTTCCCATAATTGTCCTCAGCACAGGAACATATATGTACTCCTTCCTCTTCCTTATCGCCTTCAAAATTCATGTTGCATAATTTTCTCCTCCCGAGAATGCTTTAATAATGTAATGTTATTAATTGAACTTCCCAAAAATATGAGGACAGGCTATTCTCTTATAAACAATATCAGTCAATGCATGACTAGAGATTGTTTTGTTGCATTTCAAAATGATTTATGTTAGAAATATGTTAAAAATTATTTTTTATTTTAAAATATTATTTTTACCATTAGCCTATCAAATCAAATAATCAAAATGATTTTAAAATATTAAAAAAAATGGAAAAAAAATAAAATGATATATTTATAAAATACAAAAACAAATATACTGTAAGTAGTGTTCGAACTTCAAAGTTGCCCCGGGGAAGGCCAAAGCCAGGGCAGGTATAGGGTTTGGGGAAAGACAAGTGAGTGGTAAAACTTTCGGGTGTTGGAATGAACATGTCGGGAGTTTAACACTTCATGTTTTTGAAAAAGTTTAAAAAGAATTTATTTTTATATTTTATTTCAAATTAATTTTTTTAATATTTTCAAATTATTTTTATATACTACAGTCACATTCCCAATCGAGTGCGAATGCATTGTGATCGAGTGCGAATGCATTGATGCGTTGCCACTTGAGATTCGGAAAAAAGAAGAGAGAGAGAGAGAGAGAGCTGGAACAATGAATTTGAAATGAGATCCATGAGTTGGCTTGTTCATTAAGCGAAAGAGCCGAATCTAATCCCATTAAGCAAGTGAGTATTTTAAGATCTTGTATAAAAAAATTATAATGATCAGGTTCTCTATTTAGAAAATTACTATTTAATCTAATCTCATTCACATTCTCTCTTCTCAGATTAAAAAAAAATAAAAAAAATAAAATTGAATTTCATAATAGTTAGGAATTGAGAGTTTAAAATATAAAAAAAAGTTGAAAAAAATAACGAGTATCATTCTGTTTAATGCTATGCAAGCAGCTAAATCTGGCACCTTTTTTTTAATTGTTTGTTTGTTGAAGCATCAATTGAAGATCTGATTGTAAGAGAAGATGGATTTTGGAGACTTTCGGTGTTAATTGAACGGAATTAAAGTTTAGGGACCAAAATTAGACTTGAAAAAGTTAAATTGGTGAGATTAGGGGCTTAATTGCATAAAATTCAAAGTCTAATGAGCAATTAAAATCACTATAGAGATCTCCAAGTTGAAAAGCATTCCCTCAATATCAAAAGGTCTCATTTGATTGCCAAGCTGTTACAAAACCATTTGATCCCAAAACTGGAAATATTTGATAAAACCTGGAAGAATGAGGATTATTTTATATATTATATCAGCATGATCGACCAAATCAATATGGCTATCAAAATTGAATCATTAGATTTGGAATCGAAACATAAATTAACCCAAGTATTAGGGATTAGGAGAGAATATTGGAGCCAAATATCAATTAACCCTGTCAAACATAAACAACCACGTGGCAACATTAACGTTAACCTCTCCATCTCCCCTTCCCTTCCCACCAAATCATCGACTTTAAAAAAATCTCTCCCGCAAGCTCTGCTCTTTTTTCTCAACCGCTCCACCGTTGCAATCACTTCCTCTCCTTAAACACCAACAAAACGTACATCTGCATTTAATAACAATAAATGTATATGTTGTCCTTCAATTGATATTTACTCGTCAGTTCTTTCCCCTGCTCTCTCTAAAATGGGATTAGAATCAGAAACCAAGAAATCCCAGTTAGTGTTGGAGATTTTCTCGTTATCAACCCTATCGGTTGCCTGTGTTCACAGGCATCATGGTAGCAGCTATGGTCCTGTAGAATCACATTTTATTGACTGGGTATCGGATTCTTGGAGTACGTGTGTTAATCTTTCTTGATCTTGATTAATTTGTCAAGGCTCCTCCATGTTTTTTACGGTTGTTTTTAACTTATCTAGATTTTTTCTTAAAAAAAATGAATGTGTTCTTCGGCT